>MU187238.1:77685-103869 GCA_016904865.1 Pissodes strobi | reverse complement strand
AGTGACAATAGTGAAGCTTTAAGCCAAAGATCCAAAGATTTTAAAGAAATGGTAAAAGGTATTGTTAAAAATAACATTTCTAAAAGGGTATTAAATCAACAGAGTAGCACACATTATAATAATTCCAATGAAATCTTGCTAGATTTAACTGCAGACAATGTTGCTTTAGAAGAAAATGTTGAAACGACAGCATTGGAAAATAATAATTCTGATCTAAATTTGGAAGAAAATATTGAAATCACAGCTTTAAATAATAATGATTTTGATTTAAATTTAGGAGAAAATATTGAAACGATAGCTTTGGAAAATAATAATTTTGATCTAAATTTAGAAGAACATATTGAAATCACACCTTTGGATAATAATTTTAATTTAAATTCATTTGAATATAACAATATTGTGGTGGAAAATAATTTAAACTGGGGAAAAAATAGTGAGAGTGAAATTCCATCACAAGTTTTAGATGATTTGACAACATTTAAAGATTTATTAGGAATTCCATCTGATAATGTGGAACTGCCACTAAATAGATCGTTTGATCCAACTTTAGCAGGACCTTCTTGTTCGCGAATCGATGAACAATCAAATAACATTGAAAATACTAATTTAAACATATCAGACAATAGATTTAGTGATAATGATGATGATATGATACCTTGTAGTCAAGAAAGTCCCGCAGTAAAAAGTTCTACCATTCTCAAATCTCTCTTATTAAATAACCAATCAAACTATTTCTCTTCAAAATCTACCTTAAGTAATTTATCAGTTTCCTGCAGGCAAAATATTCCTAATGGCTCTAACGATAACGATTTTGTAAGTTATGACCAACAGAAAAGTCCACTTCTAGCTTCTACTTCGTCACTAACAAATATTGCAGCAAATAATTTTAAATTTTCTATTGATAACTCTGAAAATACTGATGAATTCATTCCAGTTCAAAATTTTATGTTACGAAATGATCAGTTTAGCGACATTTCATGGAATAGTATGAATTCTCCACCTCCTTCTATTCAAAATTGTAATAATTGTAAACAAACCCAAACAGAACAATTTAACAATACAAAAGAGACGCAGACGGAACAAGATACGCAGACGATAGTTTTTCAAACAGACGATACATTTTTTAAAATTCAAAATAAACCATATGGCCTCGCAACACAGATGCAACAAACGAAACAAACACAGACAAATAATACATTTTCTAAAACAGACAAAACATTTTTTAATGTAAAAAATAAATCGTTTATTGTACAAAAGAAATTTAATTCAAAAAACAAAAAAATTATTTCAAAATTAAAAACTTTGGGCTATTCTTTAGATTCTGTGAAATATTTTAATAAAGAAGATCAGGAGAAGTGGAGTCGAATAAAAAACAGTTTTGATGAGTTGGTAAATGCCATCCCTTAACCATCCATCCATTCCCTTAATTCCTTTAATTTAAAGCAATGAATTTTAACAATGTTCATTATTTCACCTGTTGAATGTAAAGACAGCATTGGATTATAAACAATTTTGGGAGTTGGTAAATTCCATCGATAACAATCTAAACCTTCCCAAAATCCCTTTATTTAAAACAATGAGTTTCAAACCTTTTCATCATTTCTCAGCCGAATGTAAAAGCAGCTTCACAAGAAGAGACATTTTTATTTTTAAGATTTTCAAAATGCAATTCCAATGTTTTATATGTAAACGAAACTTCAACCGCAAAGATAATCTTATGCGTCACATTCGACAAGTTTGTGGAAAGACAACAGAAATGGCATCCACTTCTACCAATGGTAAGATTTTTTGATATGTGCTATTTAATTTTTATTTTCGTGGTTTAAATGTGTAAACTGTAATTTTCTTCGTTCTAAGTTTTAATGTTTAAACTAACCTCTACTTCGTTTTTTTTTTCAGATGATAAATACTGCAAGGAATGTAAAAAAACTGTGAGGCGAAATATGTGGGCAAGTCATTTGAGAACAAACAGCCACAAAGACAATGCGATAATCAGAAGTAAAGATGGAATCCAAATTATTAAATCTGCGTTTCAAAAACGAATAATATCGTACAGGATTTCGGCAGATCAATTTGAAGTCAGCATTAAAAGTTTTTTTAATACAATTTTGAATAAAATTGTAACTGTAATAGAAGCCGAATTAAAAAGGCTAATAACGCTAAAATTAAATTTGGAATTGTTTGGGTTATATTTCAATCCGACCAATGAGGAGTATGAAGTAAAATCGTTTAACACACCATTCCATATTATATGTAGCAGCACAACACTCTCATTGATCTTGGAAGACATGTTGCAAACCATAGACCGAAAATCTGATGAACTAGCAGAACGTGATTCAGGTAAACTATTTTCTTTTGTTGAAAATATTCTAAAAATATGGCCAATTTTAAAAAAATTATCATTTTAAAAATATTAATTTTTAAAATTGTATTTATTTTATTTTTTATTCTTTTCAGGATGGATACTAGTGAAAATTCTGCATTTGGAAGTGAACATCAACAAATATAATCCCCTTCGCGCGTCAGCACACATTCCATTACCTGAAGAAATAAGGATGAAGCATGCAGTTATAAATCCTAGGAACAACGATAACTGCTGCTTCGCGTGGTCCATTGTTGCAGCAATTCATCCTCCTACAGGACTGGCCTGTGAAGTTACATCATACCCACATTTCACAACACTGTTGAACGTAACAGGTATAAACTTTCCAGTTACTTTAAAAGACATTCCAAAATTTGAATCACAAAATGAAATTTCAATTAATGTGTATGGCCTCGAACAATTTGAAAAAGATTTTAAATTTGAATATCAAATAATTGGTCCCCTCCACTATACAAAAAATAAGAAAGTAGTTCATGTGAACTTGTTATTAATTAGTGATGATGATGGAAATTTTCATTACTCTTACATTTCCGATTTGTCTAAATTAATTTCAAAGCAAGTTTCTAATCATAATGGCAAAATACATCTTTGTGATGGTTGTTTACAATATTTTGGCACTAAAGAATACTTAGTTAGACACAACAATTTTGATTGTGATTTTGTTAGAATTAATTTACCATCAACAGAAATCAAAGCCGATAAATTTGGAAATAATTCTCCCGGAAATATTCTTAAATTTATTAACATTCAAAAACAGATGGAAGTTCCTTTCGTTGTATATGCTGACTTCGAATGTATTCTTAAGCCTCTATTAAATAATGATGATAATAATTCAGACATGGAAGTCGAATTAGATAATTCTGCATCATACACAATTAAAAAATGTGAACACCTTCCATATTCATTTGCTTATTATATTAAATGTTCCTTTGATGATAGTTTTTCCAAATTTGAACTATATAGAGGACCTAACAGTGCCCAAATCTTTATAAATTTTTTAGAGAGAGATATTTGTAATTTATACAGCAAATATCTTAAAGTTCATAAAAAAATGAATAAATTATCTGAATTAGATAAAATACATTTGAACTACACTAATGAGTGTCATATTTGTGACAAATATATTGATAATGATAAAGTTGCTGATCATTGTCATATCACTGGAAAATATAGAGGTCCTGCACATTCCATCTGTAATTTAAATTACAAACAACCAAATTTTATTCCTGTAATATTACATAATTTGAGGAATTATGATTCCCATTTGTTTATTAAGAATATATGTCAAAATAATGAACAATTATCTGTAATAGCTCAAAATAAAGAAAAATATATTTCATTTGAAAAACATATTGAAGTTGGCTCCTATTTCGATAAAAAATCAAATACCTTAAAAAAAAAATATTTTCATATTAGATTTATAGATTCATTTCAATTTTTACCATATTCTTTGGCAAATCTATCTGAAACGCTTGATGATCTTCAATGTAAAGAAGTATCAAAATACTTTAATGACAAAGAACAATTTAAATATATTCGTCAAAAAGGAGTTTTTCCATATAAATATATCGACAACTACTCGAAACTAGATGAGGTAAATTTGCCTGATAAGGAAAACTTTTATAATGATCTAACAGATGAACATATTTCCGAAAGAGAGTATGAGAGAGCCAACATTGTATTTAATTTGTTTCAATGCAATTCGATTGGCGAATATTCTGACATTTATTTAAAATCTGATGTGTTACTCCTTGCAGATGTTTTCGAAAATTTTAGAAAAACATGTATAAACACTTATAAATTAGATCCTGCTCATTATTACACTTTTCCCGGTTTAAGTTTTGATGCATGTTTACGTTACACTGGGGTAGAATTAGAATTGTTAACCGATCCTGATATGTTACATTTTTTTAAAAGTAATGTTCGTGGAGGAGTCAGTACCTGTATAAGTAGAAAATCTGAAGCAAATAATATATTTCTCTCAAATTATGATCCATCAGAACCAAGCAAATATATTTTGTATCTTGATGCAACAAACTTATACGGTTATGCAATGTCACAATATCTTCCAACAAATAATTTCATTTGGTTAAAAAACGATGAAATTGAAAATTTAAACATAATGAATATTTCTGACACTGCAGAATCAGGATATGTATTTGAAGTTGATTTAAAATATCCAAATATATTACATGATCAACATAATGAATTTCCATTCTGTCCTGAAAATTACAAACCTCCTAATTCAAAATGGTCAAAGTTAATTCCAAATTTAAATAATAAGGAAAAATATGTTCTTCATTATTCTTTATTGAAACAATGCATTGAAAATGGCATAGAGATAGTTAAAATATATAGAGTTTTAAAGTTTAATCAATCACCATGGCTAAAAAAATATATTGATTTAAACACCAAGTTAAGAAATGAATCTAAAAACAAATTTGAAAAAAGTACATATAAAGTAGCGAATAATAGCATTTATGGAAAAACAATGGAAAATGTTGACAAAAGGACTGATATTAGGTTGGTTACTGAATGGGCAAAAAACAGTAGAAAAGATGGCGCAGAAAATCTTATTGCAAAACCTTACTTCAAAGACTTAACCATATTTTCAGAAAATTTAGTTGCGGTTCAAATGCAAAAAGTTTTAGTTGAATATAATAAACCTATTTATGTGGGATTTTCCATATTGGATATATCAAAAACTTTAATGTATGATTTCTTTTACAATTTTCTTAAACCTTCATACGGTGAAAAAGTTAAACTCTTGTATACTGATACAGACTCCTTCATTTTAGAAATTCAAACCGAAAATGTTTATGATGACATAAAGGGTAATATAGATAGATTTGATACTTCGAATTATCAAATCGGCAATTGTCATAATATGCCAATTACTAAATCTGTGGTTGGAAAATTTAAAGATGAATATGCTGGTGAACCTATTGAAAGTTTTTATGGAACCGGAGCGAAAGCATATTGCATTAAAACAGAAAGTGGTTTGCTTAAAAGAGCAAAAGGGGTTAAAAAAAGTAGTATCAAAAATCAGTTAACATATATTCATTACAAAGATGTAGTTGAAAATAATTCAAAAACGTTTTGCACTATGTATACCTTTCGATCTCGTTTACATAATATGTTTACTGAATTGGTGAATAAATTAGCTCTAACTTCTTCAGACGACAAAAGATATAAAATTCCGGACAGCTTTGATACACTTTCATGGGGTCATCATGATATTCCTTTTTATCAATGGGCAGATGAGCATAAAGAATTATTATAAAACAATGTTCCCTCTCTTCTAAACCGATTTTTCAAGGTTGTTGGATTGTATTTAAGATAGGAAAAAGCTTTTTATTACTTAAAGGTAGCCTAACTACCAAAGCATGTGTTTAGAAAGTTGTGATAAAGAAATTGATAATATTTCATATAGAAGTTATGAAAAAAGACTTTCAACATTTAATAAATGGAAGGGTAAATTAAGGCCCGAAGTTTTAGCTCGTGCAGGTTTTTATTATTTGTTAATTGCTGATATTTGCAAATGTTTTTACTGTGGTGCTGAAATTTTTGAATGGACGATTGATGATTGTCCTATTGAAGAACATCATAGACTTCACAACAAGTGTGACTTAGCTGAATGTTTGTGGCTTTGTAAGATGAAGAAATGTGAAGACCAAGATGTTGTTATGACAAAATTTAATACAAACATTTTCTTTTTCTCGTTTATAATTTTGACTGTTGCGAATGTCATCATGGCATCCAAAATATTGTAATTGTTATGTTTTAAATTTCATTATCCCTTTTTTTTTGCTATTTATAATTTGAATTATTGTAAATGTCATCATTCAGTCGATGATACTGTAATAGAGTTGTCTCTTCTTGTTTATTAGAATATAGAATTAAAATTTTAAGGTGTTTTAATCATGTCTCTTACCCCATATATTTTGTTATATTACATTACAAGAAATACTTTATATGTGCATATTCCATATAAAGTGACACATAGTTTAGTTTGTTTCAAAAATACATCGGATTATGAATTACCGCAATCATGTTATCATATGAGAATTGAAAAAATTAATAATAGCAGCCAAGCATTTTCCTTTAAAATGCAGCAGATGAACATTAATAGCAATTTCTTCAAAATTTTATATTATTATGTAAACAATACCATTTATGACACAAATTGGATCATCAAACGTAAAAATGATGAATGTTCCGAATTGATACATAGAGAAAACCCTATAAAATCAACAAATCTTACATATTTAAACAACACCCTTTTTAACGAGCAAGAAAATTCCAAGTGTTATATATCTTATATTATTAATGTAGTATTAACAGTAGGTTTACTTTCTCTCATAACAGTGTTAGGACTTATGTATTATAAATTCAAAACAGAATAATAAGAATACAATTAAAACGAACAACCTTAAAATTTCTGATAAAAGAGTGGGGATGATAACTGGTGGGGATCATATTATATCATCAAAGACTATCTCGAAACAGTTCAGTTTACCAGATCACACTTAATAATAAACATGTATACTAATTTCAGTAAAGTAAATGAGTATAGCACTAATACTAATAATGTGTTTAAGAAAGACGATTCATGTATAAAAATTAGTGAAAAACTTCTAAATTCTAAAGTGTATTATTTAAATAATTCTTCATCCAAGTTCATAGCTGTTGGGATAAGTTTAAGTGATTTTTCACCAAGAATTCTTATTGGAAGCAGAAACGGATTTTATGTGAGTCTAAATGAAGATGAATGGAAAGCTCTGTTGAAATACCAGGGAGTGATAGCTAATTATTTTTATTCTTCTAATTCAGATACACAATCGTTGATGTGTGGTAACATTACTTTAAGCTTTCATAAATATAATGATTGCCTCATCTTAAAAATTCAAAAATTGCATGGAAATTATGTTTATCTTTCATGCAGTTCTGTTGACACCTTATGGTCGCTCATTGAGATTGTGGATTATAGAATTCAAATAATTAACAAACAAGAATTTGAGAAGTATTTCAAATTGTTTCAAACTAGCCTTTGCACACAATCAAGAAACATTCTATCCGACATATATGAAGTGCTAAATCCAAATCAGAATGTCAACAGTGAAAATGTATGTGTGATGCTGGAAATGCTTTTGTTGTATCCGGAACAATTGGAAGAAAAATTAAAAAATAATCTTTCAACGAAGAAATATTATGAAGATATCGGTCAATATTTGTGAAGATAAAAATAAACTATATTGGATGGTGGTGTGGTCCTTTGCTTACAGGCAAGCGCGAATATCTGAATATCAGAAATTTTATGCAGACAGACTTCGATTTGATAGAAGAATTGTGCAATGTCAAAATGTTTTGGACATATTTCTGAGTAAGGAACATAGGAACAAGATTTTTAATGAAAGGTTTAATGTTTAAATTTAAATTGATTTTTAATAAAATATTTCAATACTAACATTTGTTTTATTTGATAAAAAAAATATATAAAAATTTTAATTAAAATACGTTTAAGGTACAACCATTAAATTATAGTACATCTTTTTTAAGAATCCATGAATTGTGTGATTTATCCAATCCAAGCCATTTAACATATACTTTATTTCCTTTTTTTCTTAATACTTTTTCTACCAAATAGACATCTGGATGTTTAACATTCTGCAACTCTTCTCCATAAAACCCTCCTGCAATTTCTTGGTTCTTTTCATCTTGAAGCAAATATGTAGTAGGATTTGTAACTTTAACTTTTTTTATGCTAAATATTTCATTTGACCAATTCGGCGTGTAACTCTTGGAAAATGCTTCTCGCTGCTTGCTTATCCGCACATAATCACCAACCCTAAATTTTGGAAACTTTGGATCGATTGTTTTTGCACGAGTAAAAGATGATCTTAAAATGTCTTTTTCATTATTTTTGTTAACTTCAATTGGCTTTTTATTGATTGTCGAATGTTTTGTGTTATTATATTTCTGAACTATTTCATCTAAAATATCAATCCATTTGTACTTTCCACGTAAACTAAATTTTTTCCACATTAAATTTTTTATAGTTCTGTTCACTCTTTCCACTACACTGGCTTTTAAATTAGAATAAGTGTTATAATGATTTATGCTAAAATCAGTCATTAACTTTTGAAAATCTTTGTTAAAGAATTCTTTTCCCATATCAGTTTGAAGGTGTTTTGGAACATTTTCAACAGTTTCCAAAATTTTTCTCATAGCTTGAGTAACTTCTTTTCCTGATTTTGATTTAATTGGTTCTATCCAAACATATTTTGAGAATACATTAATTACTACCAACATGTAACGATATCCTCTATTCAATTTCCAATAAGGTATCATTTCGACTAAATCAGCTTGCCATAAATCATTTAAACCTTTTACTATAACCCTCCGACGTTTGTAATATTTTCTGCTTGGCTTATGAAGTTCATTAACAATTTCTTCTTTAAAGTTAACAGTCATAGTTGTAAATTAAGAATGTTTATTGTTCTATTATAATTGGACATTTTATTACAAGTTCTCCATAAAACAAAGGCAAATATGTTATCGATTTTTTAGCGTTGTGGAAACTGATTATATCACCTAATATAATTTTGGTTTTCGTTCCATATTTTACTGCTTTATCGTTTATATGAAGAGCAACATCTTCTTTTGGATATTCAACTTTCTCTATATATCCCTCTTTGAATGGGAAAACATATGTATTTCTTCCATCTTGAAGTAATTCATATTGATTATTAATGGAATCCCATTTTCCGATAAAAGGTAAAACAATGTTATAATACAATTTTACTTTATTAATATCCACAATATTTAAGATCTCAGAAGATGAAGAAGAAGAAGAAGAAGGAGCATTTCTATATTCTAATAATTTATTTTGATCTTTGAAAAGTATGTGTGATCCGAATTTATCAATCGACATTTTACCTTCATGGACTATAACATAATAATTGTTTCTTTGCAATTAATTACCTTTTATACAATTATTTTTGCTTCTCGAAGTTCTTCCAATATTGATATAATCTCATTTTGGTGGCCCGTATGACCTGCCATTTGCGAAGAAACTAGTAATTTTAATCTTTCCACTAATTCGTTTACATCATCATAATAGACATAATCAATTTTTTTATTTGATAAATTTAACAACGTTCCTCCTTTTGTAGATCTTGTTTTTGTTGTTCTCTGACGTGTTTGAGGTGGTCTTAATCTGCTTAGACTTGAAACGCTTGAAATGCTGGATGTAGTCGATTTGCTCGATTGTTTCAGTATTTTTTTTTCAATTAAATATGGTTTAATTATTGTTAGATATTTCGGATCGGTAGTTCCCTGTATCTGTTCATTAGCATCATAATTTCTTCTATAAGCGTTTGTTCTTTTTAAAATATCCATATAATTTTCAAGATCTTTTGATGTATAACCCTTTGGATCTTGGAAAAAAATGAGCTCATACAATCCGGGAGTTCCTTTGTAGGTTAAATTTTTAACTTTCAAATTTTCTTTTTCAAAATCAATTAAACTATCTCCAATTTTCCATTTTTCCGCTACAGGGTCATGAGTTAGACCGTGAGTGTTATCCACATCTCGTCTACCCTTAATTGCCAAATCAACAAATGTTCTTACGAGCGGATGAAATGCCTCAAGATATTCCTCATAAGCAGGAGTTCTAGTTAATTCAAGGATGTCTTGTCTAACTTCTTCGTCAGTTGGTTAGATTATAGTGGACTCGTTTGGACTAGAAGTACGCCCTCTTGCTTGAGATGTCATTGTAGAACTCAATCTGCGACTAGGGCTGGGTTAAAAAACATCATCATTATCACTATCATCATTCTTCTCATATATTTCTTCATCTTGCAAAAATGATGGTATTTCAGTGGGGAGATATTTTTTATATATGTTTGTCTGTCTTCTTGTTGGTTGTTGTTGTTTGATAGGTGAAAATTTAGAATGTTGAAGAGTTGAAAAGAACGAAGGTGAAGATATTTCCCGTTTTATTAATGGTTCCGATTTTATAGTTTTAATTAATTCCTGCAAAGGTTGAGTAATGGGCTTTAACTCTTTTTCTTGGCGAATTTTTGATTCTGCTATATCTGACTTTAGGGCTTGATATTTTCGCTTTACGGCTTTACGAGCTTTCACTAGTTCTTTTGCAATTTTCTCGTTCATGTTTATCGATATAGTTTAGATTATGAACTAATATTAACTTAATTGAAATGATGGTTATATATATTTTCTAAAATTTAATAAAGTTATCAAATCCCTTTCGATAACGACCAGATTTCATGTTGCAATCTTTATCAATAACTACAAAATCATAATCTGACCGCCAACAAATACCACATAAGTCTTTAAATTGTTGATAAGACATATCGGTATTTACATGATCATCATAAATATGTTTTAAATTTGTACCATCTTGTTTAAATATTATTAACAAATTGGTATTATCTCTAATTAATTGTTTAGGAACAGCTGAATATGTTTGGCTTAAATAAAAACAATCAGTATTTTTATGTCTACCGAAACAGAAGTAATCTCTCATAATATTCTGATCACAACAAACAATGTCATCAAATATGATTATAGAATTAGGTTTAATTTCATTCGGTGGTAATATATCTTCTTCACGAGATGATTCAAAATATCCTATTTCTTTAATTGAGTTTAATAGATTTCTTTAAAACTCGTATTTTGATTGATATAATGATTTTGAGTAAATATACACATTTCCAAATCTTAACCCATTTTCGGAAGTTAATAGGGCAATAATTACATTAGTTTTCCCACATCCAGAGGGTCCTACAACTATTGCTCTTTTACATGAACCTCCAAACAAGACACCATGCTTTCTAAAATTTATTATATCTAGATCATGATTTTTTATCGGTAAAGAAAACTGTTGCTTTTCGATCTGCATTAGATCAGTGTTGAGCAAGCTCTAACTGTTTCAATGAAGAAAGGAACTGTAAACTTCATATTATATATATATTGGGATATGTTACATCTAGCTCTATTAAAAGCTTAATGCTCGTGTTGAAAGGTGGTTCACTAAACAGTCTTATTAATAAACTACCTTTTGAATTACACATTCCATCATACAAATATTGTGGTCCAGGAACAAAACTTGTTAAACGTCTTGAGCGAGGAGATAAGAGTAAAAATCCTTTAGACGAAGCTTGCAAAGAACACGATATTGCTTATTATAAATTTCCCGACTTGAAGAATCGCAACAGGGCAGATCAGTTATTAGCGGAAAGAGCTTTTCAAAGATTTAAATCGAGTGACGCTTCTTTAGGCGAACGATTAGCCGCACTAGGAATAGCGGGTATTATGAAAACTAAGTCTAAGTTAGGTATGGGTATTCAAAAGAGAGGAAAAGGAATAAAAAAAGGCAAAGGAATAAAATTGAAAAAACGAAAAAGAACTACCAGGACTATCTCATTTCAGTCAGCGTTACGAAGGGCGAAAAGGGGGATATTGGGAAGAAAATACAAAAATTTACGAATTGCGGCTGAAGATGCTCTAGCATCTATCAGTAAAGGAAACGTAAAGGTAAAACAACCTGCTAAAAGAATTATCCCAATTCCAAAATTCGGTGGTTTGTTACCGCTAATTCCAATATTTGCAGGACTCTCTGCATTGGGAGCACTAAGTGGGGGAGCTGCAGGAATTGCTTCATCAATAAATGCGGTTAAAAGTGCAAAAAATAAACTTGAAGAACAAAAAAGACATAATAAGGCTATAGAGCAAATGTCAGTTGGTAAAGGTCTCTTTTTGCGACCTTATAAGCAAGGTTGTGGATTATATTTGAAACCCTATGCAAAAAACTGTTAAATATGCTACCTCGCAAACCACTTTCAAATTTTGAGTTAAAAAAATATGTGAGGCTTTTGAAAATCCCTAATTTTCGAGGAATATTTATGCGTAATAAACTACCAAAAGTTATAAATAAAGTTGAATGTGCTATTATTAATTTGGATGATCAATATGGTCCAGGAACTCATTGGACAGCTTATGTAAAGCACGGTAAACAAATTATTTATTTTGATAGTTTTGGAGGTTTAAGACCACCTGCAGAAATAATATCATACTTCTTTAGCGATGGTAGCAAAAATGACATCTTTTATAATCATGATTCCTATCAATCATATGATTCATCAATTTGTGGGCAACTTTGTCTACAATTTCTTTATATAAACATGTAATTATGAACTATTCTTTATTTTAAAGAGGTTGTGGGAACTGACATGTCATTTACAATAGCTCTTTCTGCACAAAGTAGTGAACTTTTTGCATCATTTAATCCACCAATTTACTTAGATGAAGACTCAGATTATGTTATAGGACTAACAAATTTTGAAACTTTTAATGCTATTCCCAACATTGATGAAACTAATAACAAACTGTATTACGGGAATTCAAACGATTATGTTGAAATACCTGCTGGTAGTTATGAAATAGGCGATATAAATAAATTTCTACAAAATATTTTTGATAAAAAAGGAATATCTTTTCACTTATATGCTAATCATAACACTCTACAATCTGAAATTAAATCTACGGCTGATATTACATTTAAAGATGGAACTATTGGAAAAATTTTAGGATTTAAAAACCAAACTATTAAAGGTGATGGAAAAAGTAAATTATCAGACAATCCAGCTGAAATTATAAAAGTTAATTCCTTATGTATAGATTGCAGTATTGCTGAAGGTTCCTATCTGAACGGAAGACCTGTCCATATTATACATCAATTTTTCCCAAACGTTTCTCCAGGATTTAAAATAATTGAAAGTCCTCAAAATATTATTTATTTTCCGGTAATAGTGAAAGCAATAGACAAAATTACTGTTAAAATATTAGATCAGAATCTCGATTTTGTTAATTTTCGAAAAGAAACTGTTTCACTAAGATTACATGTAAAAAAGCTAAATTTATAATGGTTATTTTTTATAATAGAAACGATATTCAACCAACAGCCAATATTCAACAAATTCAAAAAACATATAAAGCTAAACATAATAAAGTTAAGTTTAGTAGTCGAGTCAACGCTAATAGATTAACAAGTACAAACAAACAATTTCTTAAATCACTTGGACTTAAACTTTTGAAATGAGTATACTTAATGTTAGCGAAAAACTTTATATTGACAATTCTATTACTCACTCAGAGTTGCATTCTTATGAGCCATATTTGCCAACAAAATTAAGCAACAATGATGAAATACTAATTCCCGTTCATGAAATTGAAAAGTATACTCTTCCCTGCGAAAGTTTTCTTTACATAGAGGGAAAATTATCTAAAGCAGATGGAACAGTTTCTAAAACACTATCTCTTGTAAACAATGGGATAGCATTTCTCTTTAGAGAAATGAGATATCAGTTGAATGGGGTTACGATAGATTCTATAAGGGATGTTGGTTTAACATCCACTCTAAAAGGTTACCTCTCATATAATACAAATGAATCTGACAAATTAAAAAATGCAGGATGGTCACCAAAGATAGCAAATACATTAGTTGATGAAAAAACTGGTTCATTTAATGTTTGCATTCCTCTTAAAATGTTAATGGGTTTCTTTGAAGACTATAGGAAAGTTATATTAAACGCAAAACAGGAGCTAATAATTGTGCGAGATAACACTGACAATAATGCTATTATAACTACCGATCCAAGTGAAATACCAAAAATTACTCTTCACAAACTAACTTGGAATATACCACATATTTCAGTAGCAATCCCTCAAGAATTATCATTAACAAAAATTATTGATAAGGGAACAGATTTAGTTATTGCATTTAGAAGTTGGGAATTAGTTGAATATCCGGAACTGTTGAAAACATCCAGACACAATTGGCCTGTTAAGACATCTACTAGAGTTGAAACTCCTCGTCATGTTATAGTTGCGTTCCAACAGGAGAAGAGAGATTCGAAAATATCAAATATGAGTGAATTTAATGATATAAACTTGAGAAATATTAAAGTTTTTTTGAATTCTGAAAGATACCCCTATAATGATCTTCTCCTGGACATAAGTAATAATAAATATGCTATATTATATGAAATGTATTCCCAATTTCGATCTTCTTACTATGCAAAAACCGAAGAACCTTTATTTGACCCAAGCGATTTTAAATCAAAAGCTCCTATTGCTTATATAAATTGCTCACATCAAAAGGAATCTTTACAAGCTGGACCTGTAGTAATGAGAGTAGAATTTGAACTAAACAAAGATTTAGAAAAAGATACTTCAGCGTATTGTTTAATATTACATGATAAAGTTTTCACTTACAACCCACTCACTAAACTTGTTAAACAACTTTAATTTTCAAGTTGCTTTTAATATTACATTTCACCCCCACCCTCTTGAAGCACTACATTTATTTAACATTTGAACAAATATTTCTTAGTTGTATAAGATCATTTAAAGATAGAGCAACTCCAAGCAGGTTCTTAATATAGTTCATGAAGTAATGATCTTACAATATGTTCAAGAAATTAGACATTTTCATTAAAAATTTAGAAGAACTGAAAAAACGTATTGAATCATATTCCAATAAAAACTTTGTGTTTAAAAAATTTGCAACTTTAAAAATATGAGATTAGTTTTGGATATTCAAGCGTTCAAAGATGAAAAGAATAAATTTCTACCTAAAGAATTAGCTGCCTATGATGGAGAAAAAATTAGTCATTATGTTTTCAAGCAACCATTTTCTTTGAATTCTCTTTCTCCTGAAGCGCACAAGCAAGCTGTATGGTTAATGAAAAATCACCACTGCATTAATTGGAATATCGGTTATACTCCACTACACCACTTTTCAACAATTGTAAAAAAATTGACTGAACAAGCGCAATTTGTTTACGTTAAAGGAAACGAAAAAGCAGATTACCTAAGAAAATATTCCAGCAAACCAATAATTGAATTAGATGAACAACCAATTTTAATTGCTTCAACACCTAAATGTTTTTATCATTCAAAGTCACCATCTATGTGTGCGCTTTCAAATGTGTTTTATATTTATAATAATTTTTTTATGAATGAATAAAAAAAAATAATTTTATTTAACTTTGTTTTATTAAATACATTTCATTTCTCACATTTAAATTTCCTAATACACACATATATTCTTATAATATAATTTTAACATATTAAGTTCCAATACAAACTTTACTCTGTCTTTGTTCTTTAAGAACTCGCTACACACTTGTACACCTTTTTTACAAAACTCAGCATGTTGCATATAGTTCTCATACCACAGTATATCTTGAGCTTCAGCATCATTTCCCGCAAGCGCATAAAACCGCGAACAGGCTTCCGACATCAAAAAGTTTTCATAAAGTTCTAACACAAAGTTCTCCATATCTTACACAAATACTTCAAATTGAAGTTCTCCCAATTCTTCTTCTGCCAATTTTATCACATCTAATATAGTTGGATCTCCTATATATTTCTTCAAACTAACCACTTCAACAAAAAATCCCAATTGTTTCAGTTCAACTACAAACTGCAATACATTGAAATTTTCGAAGTATTGAGCACAAGCGGACGCACCTTTCGAATAATGTTCCGCAAACTCACAATAAAAGTCAACATATTCTGGTCTGCTATGCATAGCATTATAATAATTATCTGAAGTTAATTGGTTAAATTCTTCATGTAACTTTTTCACAGCCTCATCCATAACTGTTAATGTATATAACTAACAGCGACTAAATGATCGTAAGTATCAAAGTTTCTTATAGACAGAAAATTCCTTTTTATTATCACATTGATGTTCTGGGAATGATATAAACTAGTTCATTATCTTCTTCATTATTATCACCATCTAGAATAGTTTCAAAAATATCTACAATTGATTTAGTTTCTTTCACAATAGCTCTTTTTTGATTAGTATATTTTATATTAATGTAATCACAATGACTTCTACACAATGGACAAACATCCTTCGTTTTTAACCATTCTGTCAAGCAATCTAAACAAAATTTGTGTTCACACCAATTTGGTGTGCAAATGTTTTCTTTTTTCAAAAAACTAAAACAAATAGGGCATTCCTCTTTCAAATGCACTTCACTTTTTTTCTTTTTTGAACTAACTGTTTCCGAACTAACTATTTCTGAATTGACCCTCTTGAGTACTCGATTTCTTAATTTGAGTTCTTCCATTGAAAACTAAACTGTGAAGTGAAGAAACATACAGAACTGCTGGTTTTATTATGTTTATTTAAGAGGGGAGGGGAAAAGTCAGGGTCAGGGGCAAGGTCAACATATATGTAGATAAGGATGGGAAATGTATTAATTACATGATGAGAAAGACTCCTCAGTAAGCAAAAGAGAGAGAGCCCTCACGGAGGATAAGGTAATTACCTCCTCCGTGAGGACTCACTCTCGTTAACACACTACTCGAGTCATCTGACTCTTTGGAAGTACTTGTATAATCTCCTGCAGTTGAGATGATAACAGGGTCTACTTGAATGTCCAATATTTTTTCTCTGTTCCACCAGTCTAAAATAATTCTTTCTGTATGGTCCACTGCTTTTCTCTAGTAGTCATCCGTTATGTGTTCTAAGGCTTTCTCCCAAACTTCTTCTACCTGATGAGAACTTAGACCATCGCCAACATTCTTTTCATAAAATGACTTTGCTCCTGCCCAAATAAGTTCGATTGTATTGAATTGACAATGATACGGTGGTAATCGAAAAACCTCACGTGTTCACGAAACATTTCTTCAACGATGTATATTTTTTGTTTTTGGATACCTTTGGCTTTAACCAACAGTTCGGACTTTAATAAATCGAGTGATGGATTCGGAATTTTCCTTGATCAACCATTGACATATTTGTGATTTTTTCCATGATTAATTTGAGTGTTTATTTAATGTTCTAGAATGGTAAGACGCGTTGTCAAGGACAATTACCGAGGGTTCATCCAAATTCGGTGTAAGTTTTTCCCTGGTCCATTTTTCAAAAAACCCACAGTCCATGTTGTTGTGATAGTCAGCACTCTTGGATTTGGAGGAAAAAATTAAACTTGCTCCTTTTATAAAACCGGTATTTGAGCCAGCATGTAATATGATAAATGTTTTTCCGGATCCACAACCTTTTTCTCGTTTTACCGACTTTATCGAATCATCTTGCCATGATTTAGAGCCGCTCCCATTTGCAAATAAAGTTTCATCCAAAGAAACAACTTTACTAAATTTTGAATGATGGTTTTCCACATATTAAAAAAAAAATTTAACCTGTTCACTTGCAATTCGTAGTAGTTCGCACACATATCTTCGGTTGCAGTCCTTTTTGTAACGAAACCCTAAATGTTTTATGAGCTCTCCCAATGATCTGAGACCTATATCCAGAATTTCTTTTTCCATTAAAGCATCCCTTAAAACTGGCAGCGTTATATTTTTTTTGATGCATAAAGATCGTATATAACATTTCTTACATTAATTTTTACACACTCCCCTATGGTCTCGGTCTTCTTTTTTCTTGTACGCCGGCGTCGTTGCTTTTTCTTCACTGGTAATCCTGTACGATTTTCCTGAACAATCCTCTGTATAGATCTTATACTAAGTTTCAGTGCTTTAGCGACTTTTTCTTGAATAGCCTTGGGGATTATTATATTGTCGGTATCAGTAGCCTCTTTTTCTTCATTTTTGAAATAACTAAGCAGATTAAGAACCCTTTCTTTCTCTTGAGGGTGCAAGAAAAGTGCAAATGGATTACGCTTCGCCATAATCGCGATATTTTTTTTATGTTACAGATTTGTCAAAAATGTCAACCTTTCTGGGAATTTAATATTATTTCACTGCCATATTTGGGTAAAAACGTCAAATGTCAGGTTTTAAAATTGAAATAGCCATTGGTCAAAGGTATTTGGGTGTCACGTGGTACCAGCAGGTTGATCCAATCACGATTTGTTATCTGATAAGAAAGGAGTTTTAGGCAAGCACCTATTCAAGTCATGTGACTTGGCGGAAAGCCCAATTAACATTTTTGTAAACTCTGAAATTTTATATGTCTGTTTCTTTTCCAGACAATAAGGGTGAATAAACCTATAGTGTTTATGATACGGCTGTGTTTATAATGCTATTTTAACATGAATTTGAGAAAAATAAGATTAAATTAGTTGGTCGTAGATAATTTCTTAATCCGCCTCGTTAAGTGAAAGGCGACTATACTATAGATGGAAACACCTATCGAAATTTCGATTATAAATTTAAAAAAATTATTGAAAGACTGAAACAAAATATTCAAAATGCATGATAAATAAACGCACTACACGATATCGTGTTTACTGAGCTCTAGGGTGGAACTTTACAAGCATAATAATTTAAACGTGTATAATATTATTTTTATGATCATCATTAAGAAGGCAACAGCCTAGTAACATCATAAAATTCCATAATCTGATGCATAAAATTCCCATTTCTACTTCATTTATTTGCCAATGAAACTAACTGAACAAAACAATACAAAAAACAAAATAAAATATTTAATAGAATATACAAATTTCAAAAATATCTTAAATTATTCAAAATTATCCCTAAGCAAAATAAATAACTAAAATAAATTAAAAAAAAAATAAAAAAAAGATTACAGAAAGAAATAAACACACATTCATATTAAGAACGCCAATATCATCTAAAAACAATAAAAATAAATAAAGTTCGTAATTAAAAAAAGAAACTTGACGATTACCCCTTGAAAACCAAACGTCGCGTCGGATTCCAAACTGGATACCACCATTGGAGAGAGCAGAAAAAGTTGCAATGTAAAAGTGCAATTAAATTTGAAATCGGTTTTTAAATAAGCCCAGGAAAAAAATATAACGATTATTCAAAATTTCGGTTTTTCCGGATATCTTCGGAAATACTCGGAATTTTAAAACTTTCTAAACGGCATATTATTAGGCACCTAAATGCCAAATTTTGCCTTTATTTGACCGACACTGTACCTCTTACGGCTTTCGAGATCCCCATACATAGACTCGAATTCGAGCCACCTTGTATGTACAGGGTGGTTCGAATTCGTGTCTAAGTCTGGGGAACTCGAAAACCGTAAGAGATACAGTGTCGGTCAAATTAAGGCAAAATTGCGCATTTAGGTGCCTAGCAATATAACGTTTAGAAAGTTTTAAAATTCCAAGTATTTCCGGAGATATCCGGAAAAAACCGGAATTTTGAAAATTCGTTTATTTTTTTCCTGGGCTTATTTAAATACGGATTTCATATTGAATTGCACTTTTGCATTGCCACTTTTTCCGCTCTATCTAATGATGGTATCCAGTTTGAAATCCGACGTTTCGTCTTCAAGGGATCATCATCAACTTTCTTTTTTTAAATATGAACTTTAATTTTTTTTATTGTTTTTCAGATGGTATTGGCGACTATGTGTTTTAATATTTTTTTATTTTTTTTATTATTTTATTTTTTATTTTTATTATTATTTTTTTAATTATATATTTTGCTTTGGCATAATTTTAAATAATTTAAGGTAGGTACTTTTGAAATTTTTATTCTAAAAAAATATTTTATTTTGTTTTTTGTATTAAGTGGAAAATTGGAGCGTATTAAAAATAAAAAATAATAACATTATTTCTTACGAGAATATGGCCATGAACTATTACTCAAACAAGTTGCTTACTGCAAAGATAAAATATTCCCAACTTTTAACCAATTAAAATATTTATTTAATAGAGAACATCAACAATTTATAATCATGCTACGTGATACTATAGGAACTTTGATGGAAAAACACCTATTGAAATTTTGCTTAAAAATAAAATGCACTAAGCAACTTGTTTGAGTAATAGTTCATGGCCATATTCTCGTAAAAAATAATTTTACTATTTTTAATTTTTAATACGGGCTCCAATTTTCCACTTAATTCAAGAAACAAATAAAATATTTTTATAGAATATGAAAATTTTAAAAGTACCTACCTTAAATTATTTAAAATCACGCCAAAGCAAAATATATAAAATAAACATAATAAAAAAAAATTAAAATAAAAAAAAAATTAAAAAAAAATCACTTACCATCTGAAAAACGATAAAAACATTAAAGTTTGTATTTAAAAAAAGAAAGTTGATGATGATCCCTTGAAGACGAAACGTCGGATTTGAAACTGGATCTCATCATTGGATAGAGCGGAAAAAGTGGCAATGCAAAAGTGCAATTAAATTTGAAATCCGTTTTTAAATAAGCCCGGGAAAAAAATAAAACGATTTTTAAAAATTTCGGTTTTTTCCGGATATCTCCGTAAATACTCGGAATTTTAAAACTTTCTAAACGGCATATTGTTAAGCACTTAAATGCGCAATTTTGCCTTAATTTGACCGACACTGTATCTCTTACGGTTTTTGAGTCCCCCATACATAGACGCGAATTCGAGCCACCCTGTACAGGGGTTAGTAGTTAAGAATATACAAAATAAATTTTGTTTTTTCTAAAATAATTTTTTATGCGTAAAAAAAATCAGAGCTTTTAGAGCAAAAATAAAAAAAAATCATTATTTTATCTTGGTATTTTTACTACTTTTTTAATCTTACACACAAATTATTATTTTCCAGATAGCGCATCTGTAAAAAATAAGAGTACTTCACTCTTAGTTATTTTTCACGTTTCATCAGTATTCTTGAACATACATCATGAATGTTGAAAATGACATAATATTTGTATATTTTAGAGAAAATCTAGGAGAGTTTATGAATAATCACTTTTTTGGTATACACCCCCATTCCACGATAGTGTCCCTATCATGGAATTATGTTCCCTAACATATCAAGGAGTAAATGGTCTAATAAAGTCGAGTTCAGTTTGAAAAATTCTAAATAGTTTTCACCTTAGTAGTTAGTGTAACCTAGAAAAAATACTGATAATTTATTGTCGAGTATTTCAATTAGACACTAACGAACTGGCCCTGGAATTTAAATTCCCTGTAGCAATCTAGAAATGCGGATTGACAGTAGCTCATTGTTGTTTTTTTTAAGTGAAACTTTTTTGGGCACGGTGGTATAAGTTCGTTCCATGCGTGTATATGTAACGAAAAACATACAACGCTTCGAGTTAGTAGTAGCAAAGTTTACAGAATAAAAAAGTAGGGACCGCTTAAGGCTTAAGCCGTGAGCGCGCTTCAATGCAACGTTCTTTACAGGCAGAAGTTTCACTTCAGTAGCGAGTTATACGATTACACGTTCATTGTTTGTAGTTCTTCTTAGACCGGCGGCAGCTCGTGATAGAAGAAAGGGATCCATTTTTAATCTGTAAAAACTTGTTTCGATATATCATAAAAATGTTGTTAATTAACTAGTACGCCTGAGACATTTAGACATCTGCAAAAGGTCTGCCTAGTAAAATTGTTATACCTAACCTTACTGATACCAAAGTCTCCGATTTGGCAAACTTTGTTTGCGTTCATGTAATTGGCAGACTGTAAAAAGTTGTTCCAAGAGACCATTTTTTTGCAAACTAAAATTAATATCTCAACATGAACTTTCGCGGTGCGAGAAATGTTTATACATATTTCGATAGCTTACGGCTGTTAATATGTCCCCTATGAAAGGCAAACTGTAAAAAATGGGTTAATTTTTCTGAGCTGCCGATCCCTCTACGCGCTGCTAGAAAGTATGTGACTCGTGTATCTAGAAAATATATTTCTAGAAATCGTTCTTGCTACTTATTAATTGTTTCAAAATCGACTAAACCTCCACAAATTTCCATTTTCTTCAGAACTCCTTGGATGATTTCAGTGGCATCTTTTCACGCGAGCCTGGGCCTGTCAAGTTTCAGAATCCCGATTCCCACGAAAATTGTTAGATTTTTTTTTATTTTACTTAAACCGTATTTCAAAAAACTGTATTAAAAAATCCTAAATCATGACCGAAAAAAGACAGGCATATACATCAAGTATCTTGTGAAAGCTGGGCAGAATTAAAAGCGTATAGTATAATGCTGCAAGACTTAATTTAACAATAATGCATCCCTTATGTACAGGCTGGCTCAAATTCGAATTTATGTATGAGGATCTCGAAAACTGTAAGAGTCACTGTGTCGATAAAATTAGAGCAAAATTGCGCTAACAATATGCCATTTAGAAAGTTTTAAAATTCCGAGTATTTCCGGAGAAATTCGGAAAAAACAAATTTTGTTAGTTTTGTAATTTTTTTCCTGGGCTTATTTATAAATGGATTTCAAATTGAATTGCATTTTTGCATTGCCGCTTTTATCGCTCTAGCCAATAGCCGTATCCAATTTGGACTCAGACGTTTCGTCTTCAAGGGATCATTAGGTATCAACTTTCTTTTTCTAAATACGAACTTTAATTTTTTTATCGTTTTTCATATGATATTGGCGTTATAACATGAATATGTTTTACATTTTTTTATTTTTTCTTTTACTCTTAATTTTTTTTAATTACTTATTTTGCTTTGGCGTATTTCTAAATAGTTTAAGTTACTTTTGAAATTTTTATAATCTATAAAAATATTTTATTTGGTTTTTGTGGAAAGTTGTAGCCTTTGTTTTGAATAAAAATAAAAAATAGGAAAATTAAATAAATGGCTCCAAATGAAAAAATCTAAGGGATTTAAATCCGGAGATCTGGGTGGCCATGACTGTGGACCTGCGCGACCGATCCAATTTTCTCCATAAATTGCATCCAGAAATTGTCGTGCTACTATCCTAAAGTAAGGTGGAGCCCCATCGTGCCTGAACCACATTTCTCCTCTTACTGCCAGTGCAGTGGGGCATTTTCTAATATTTCAGGTAATACAAATTCCAAAAAAATGACCATTTAATCTCGGGGGCAAAAAATGAGGTCCAATGAGATAATCACCTAGAATACCAACCCAAATATTCGCGAAAAACGGTTGCTTATAATTATTTTCTATAACAGCATGCATCCCCATGGGGATTTTCTTTAGCCCAGATATGATTGTTATGAAAGTTCATAATTGAATTTCTGGGAAAACACGCTACATCGATAAACAAAATGTGGGATAGAAATGTCGGAGATGCTACCTGTTGTTGCACAAGTCAAGTACAATAAACAACTCGCTTGGGAAAATCGGCAGGTAATAACGCTTGAACACGCTGTGTGGTAAGGATATTATTCCCTTAAAATCTGCCATACAGTAAAGTGAGAAATGTTTAGCTGTTGTGCAATTTTGCGTGTATCTTCTATCAGGGCTACGCTCACTAGCTCAGCTACACTAGTCTTACTGTTGCAGGTCTTCCAATAAGAGCAGCAGACCTTTGAAAGGTGTCTGTTTTGCAAAGCATTTCATGTATTCTTTCAAATATTTGTTTATTTGGTGCAATGCTATGGAGATATGTCCCTTCATACATAGAAAAGATCTCTTGATCTAAAAACAGCGAGGAGTTCAGATCATTCCTCTCCCTATGAAGAAATAAATATTTATTTTCTTCAAACGTCAGTAAATCCGCCGTTAGTCGACTGTGTAGGCGGCCGTGAAGTTTCGCTTTTCCGCCGCCGGAGCTTTACTTTTCACTTTTCCGCCGGCGGAGGTAAAAGTGTTGTCATAGCAACATAGATACAATACAACCAGACAACAAAATAAGCGTCAACAACTCAAGATTTATTAAACTACAATTTGTATTTATCACTCAATTTGTGACTGCATTTCTAAAAATCACTAATTGGTTGTTATTTAATCGAACTTCCTCAATAACTGCTTATCAATACGGAATTAAAACGCAATCGGAGACGCAATCTTAAAAAAATAATTATTGTTGACAGTGTCCACTGACAGCTCTATATTACATTACTATAGCAACAACCTGTGCCTATTCACCGACTCCGGTCTAAGCCGCCTTGCGAACCCACTTATCTTTAATAATAATTAGATATTATAACTATTAAAAAAAATGTTTTTGCATTAATTTGTCGACATTTGAAGAAAAAACAGCATATTTTATTTGGAGGAAAAGTTACTTTTCCTCCATATAAAATAATATACTATTTTGAAATACTTTTCCTCGCCATAAGAACATGTGAAGTTAAGATATATATTTTTTTATTTGAATCCGCTGAGGTGAAGAAATACTTCTCTCGACACAAAGTAATATTCTTTTGCCACATATGAAAGTCAATATGCTCTTGGAATAACGTCAATTCCCTCAGTTTGAGAACTCTTTTCTATGTGTGTTTAAATGCGTCTAGCCGCTCTGGAATTGCCTGGGGCAATTCCATAGACAAAATGCATATCGACCATTTCTGTATTTGCAAACTGAACCATTGTCTTATATCAATAACGGAATTTATAGTTTAAAACTCTTAAAAAAGCTTGAAATAATTAAGCTCAAATAAATACGATCAAATAATTACGTAACCACTGTTTAAAGATGTCCGTTATTTCAAAGTGAAATTTATTTGAACAATAATTGTTGTTCCTTTCATAGCACTCTTACTTTCTTGTTACTTTCAAAACACTGCAGTATTAAATAATGTTATGTAATTATTTTATATTTATTTTTTTTGATCGAAAACACTTAATTTAGATGAGAATCTTCAAAAGATGAATTTCGTCTAATTTTAACTACCTTAATCATAAATAAAAATCACTTTATCGCATGTCCATGGACAACAATAACAATATGTTTTAATAATTAATAAAAGACTGTTTTTTTATTGCTGACATTAATTTTTATAAAAATTTCTAAAACTAGAATTTGATTGATATGGAAAAAATAACATGTACCCCCCAGTTTTTTATAGTTTGGTAGTTTTAATTCTGTGTTAAGTTGTCCCAGAGACACGCAATAAAGTGATTTTTATTTTTTTTTCTCAAAAACTATGCAAGATATGAGAAAAATGCTAGAAATAAAAAAGTTGTATTTTTAGTTGCCTACTGCGAATAAAATACAAAAACTGCAAAAAGCAGTGGCGCATACTTCTTTTATTAAAAATATTGGTTAAGGTGCCTTCCAGGACGCCACTGGACATAATAATTTTAATCTACTAGGTATAAATTAGCCCCTTACTCCCCTAGATAACACTGCTAAATTTCAATAAAATCGGCGAAAGGATTATTAAGATATTTACGAAAAAAACTATTTTTTCCAAAAAGTTTGACACCTTGTATCTTGAAAACGAAGCATTATCGGACCTATGTTTATAGAAATCTTCCGTCTTGGAATCACTTAAAGAGTTACCCCTTGAAGTTTGGCCACTTACTTAACTAACACCCTATATATTTGGAATAGTTGCTACAACATACTAAATAAAAATGAAGCTGAACTAAATAATAAAAAGCTCGCTCCCACGGCATATTCTGTCACCCTTTTTAAGACTGGACAATCGTTTTGCCAATATTAGATCGATGTTTGTGTGCTATAAGAGGAGTAGTGGAAACAATTTCAGCCTTAACTAAATCATGAAAAGGCGCAGTTTTTTGCACGTGGGGAGCGTTCTGCCAACCCCTTACGACTGGAATCCGGGCTAGTCCTCACGAATGACACTTAGTTATGCCCCCCTCAACATCCTCTCAAACAATAGGTCTTAACTAAATCACCACTGGAAAATGACACTGGTTCTCTTACTATTAGAGTTCCAGCCTAATGAGCAAAAAACTTCACCCTTTATATGTAAAAGGTTACATTTCAAACAAAACTAAAAGTATTAAAAACCCCGGATTTTTTTACATTTTGATTAGGAATCATTTAAATATATTAAATAAAAAAGATAACAATCGTTTATAAATTTCCGGGACAAATGAAATGTTATAAAACTTTTAGGTATTTGTTTATTACTCTGTACAATACAAATTATGTACAAT
>MU187238.1:30282-67968 GCA_016904865.1 Pissodes strobi | reverse complement strand
CAAACAAAGATTGATAAACGATAATGCACTTTGATCTGACAATTTAGAATTGCTTGGGTCTATTTTATTTGAACCCAGAAAAATGGGTTACTTTATTTTCATACGGAAAATTTCAAATATGGTTGGAAGCACTACTCCTTCTATCTTTGTGACCTCTACAATGAGGTTTTTTTAAATTATCTTTTCAATTATAGTGGTATTTGACTTCTGTACTTAGTTTTATCATTGGTAATACGTTTTTAAAATTATTCCTGTCAGTTTCTGTGTATAGTTTTGCAGTAATTCGTTTTTAATTCATTCATATAAATTATACTTGTTGAGGTCTTGCGTTAAATGTAGAATAGAATCACAATAATAGTTTTTGGTGTTTTAGAGACCAATATTTTTCTGATATGCTACTTCAGCGTTTGTTGAATTTATGCATTTAAATAACTTTATAAATCAATTGATTGTACAGATTTTTTATTTTTTAATTTTGCAAATATTTCTTCCGAAATTTTAAATTATACATAGCCCAGATCCTCTCCTAGTTAATGAGTATACATAATAGCATTTAAAACCATACGTTTCCAAAATTCAGTAGTAATTTCTAACTTTTTTGTATAGGAATCGTCTACTATAGAAGTGTTCTATGTATGCGATATTTTACATATTTAGCATTTAACTATAGCAAGTACGTAGTACTCCGAAAATAAATGATTTAACATTACTTCTTCACTAAGATTAAGTGCATTAACCGTAATATATAAAGATTACATAAATTATTTAAAAAAAAAACTGATAGAAATGCAATGTTATAAATATTAGCATCTCTTACTTGTTTATTATTTAGTAGGTGCCAGTTTTCAATAAATATTATGGTTGAATTCCGCCTGTCGTTTTAAAATAAATATCTTAGCTATTCCTCAGAATGTAAAGAGAGGGCTAAAAATACATTTCGCTAAAGGAGATCTTGGGTTTACTATTGTATCATAAATCTCAAACTTATACCGAGCCAAGCAAATCACTTCAGTATATTTAAGTAGCTGACTGATGGCTGGTAATTTCCCTGAAACAACATACAAGCTCTCAAATATTATTCTTAAATTTTAGTGCCACTTTTAACAACGTATAGTTTTGTCGACTTTTTATTGTGTAAATTTTGAATAGTTTCCTATGCTGTTAAATCGACATTATTTAGTTGGAAACATTTTTCATTTGCAATTCTTGAGCAGTTGTAACATTAGCTAGTAAAACACTTTTTTGCATTTAAAAAATTATACAAATATATGTTAGGTAGATAAATAAAAATTATTGTCGATGATCTTTCATCGCCTCAAAATTTAAGGTATTGTGAAAAGAAGTAAAAAATGTGCTATGTTGCTCAAAAAATTAAAATATTATTATAATTAGAATTCCCCAAGCAGTAATACTTTCTTTACACCCATTAATGCCTAGTGACTTATTTTCAGCCTATAACAAAAATAAAATTATAGCAAGAAAAGTATAGTTTTTGTTATATTTTTTAATTATTTATAAGAATATATAACGGAACCGCAATAGTTTAAGACCATTTTTCAAATAAAAAATAATTTTCTTTATTCATAAGAACCAAGGCAAATCTGTATTTGACCCTATTTACATTATTGTTCTATTGACCAGAGCCTGATAAGTTTATAAATATGTTATATGTCCTTATTTGTTGTCCAAAAACGTTACTCTATAAGTCATGTTGACGGCGTTCGAAAATGAAAGAAAAGAGTCCTGGTTTAAGGTTTATTGGATTTTTAAAAACAATAAATACACAGATTATCATCTCTTAATTACCAATCCCTTATTCTTGATAAGAGCCACAACTAACAGGACTAATTTAAGCAAATATTCTCCTAATAGTGTGTAGGTCCACCGTGAAGCCGGCTTAACTTGCTACCCTGCTTGGCATGCTACTTACCAAGTTTGCAAGGAACTCCTGGGGCATAGCGTTCCATTCATCTCGTATTGCATCTGCCAATTCATCAAAATAATTGAAAACATGCTCACCGCCATCGTTCATATTCCTTTTCATTCGACTCCACGGGTGTTCTATCACATTCATATCTGGCGCTCTTGAAGGCCAATCCATTCGTTCGATACTATTATTCATTAAAATTCTTGGACGATTCTGGCTCTATGTGGACGAGCATTGTCATCCACTAAGACAAAATCGTTCCCAAAGTTTTGTTCAAAAAGAATAATAATATCACTAATGCACATGTCTCGATACCTTTCAGCCTTCACCGATTCTCCTACTAAAACCACCAAATCAGTTTTTCCATTCATCATCGCACCACCCCAAACAAGCACCCCTCCACCTCCAAACGGTACTCTTGCATCCATGTTTTCTTCCAGATATTTTATTTATTCCTCTCCATACTAAAGCTCGCTCATCGTTAATTGATTTATTAGACATTTACTACCATTACTATAATGAAGCTCAGTATGATTCTGACGTATCATTATTAAACTAGGTTAAGCTATAACCAATCAAAATTTCAACATCACAGTGATACGCGGTCCATATCAAAGACATCCATGATAATGACAGATTTAAAATTTAGCAATTTTGATAAATTAAAGGTCATTTTTCATTATTATGAGTGGTCGTAGAAATAATAATGTATGCATTCACTACGGCACTGCTGTATGGCTCAGGTTGTAACTCTCATGCTCGTGTTTTAATAGCCATTATTAAATACTCATTTCATTATATACTATTATGCTCTTTGCCGCAATTTGGTAATATAGAGCAACAAATTAGTGGTATAATCTTTAAAACAAAGATGTTATTTAACATGAAATATTAAACTGTTATGTCAAAATTAAAAACAATTAAAAAGCCACCTATCGAAAATGTACCTCCATTTTTGAAAGATGATGATCTATCTATATATACATAAATATTAGGCGAACTAATAATAACTTATTTTCTATAAAGATTTCACCAAAAATATATTAAAGAAGTTTTTAATCTTAATGCACAGTAGTAAAATCACTCTTTGACATAAGATGAAAGAAAACATTATGCAGTAAGTTTTACACTTCGTAAGAATATATACTTCATAGTATATATCCTTTGTATTCACTTCTGTATGTACATATTATTTTCCGATTCTTTACTTAACTTCCGTGCTTTAATGAAACAGAACATCTGTTACTGATACTGATATTTATGGAATTAATCCAAAGTAAATATTCTTCTAGGGTAGATAGAAAAATGTCTATCCATATGTAAATAATCCTTTATGTGAACGGCTTCCTTTTGACAAAAATCTATCTAATAGTAGGAGAGCTAGTAACATTTTTCAGCGATGGTTTAGTTAAGGCATATTTTTTGGTAAGGGGTATAAGTAAGTGTCATCTGTGAGTGCGCAGCAGAACGCCCCCCATGTGTAAAAACTGCATATCTTTGTTACTTAGCTAACGTTGAATTTTTTTCATTTCTTCTCTGATAGCCGAATTTGTATTATGAATGCTTTAAATATAAGCAATAATTTTGTTCATATATTTAGAACCTTTTTAGTAACCACATACCTTCATTTACCTCTGGAGCTGATATTTTAATATTTATTTGATGAAAATGCTACTTGAAAATTATTTTTTTTTTCATTCGAGAATAACTTTGCAACTATGAGAGACACAAAAAAATGTAAAGATATTTTTTATAGGAAATTTAATTATATACAAAAAAGTTCTCTTGACATTTTTTTGTATATTGCTTAGTGTTTGCGAAATAGTGTACATAATAGTTATTTATGCAACAAGTGTGTAAAGTGAATCTTTTTTTATGAATGGGACAATCCCATGAATAAAAAAAGGGTACTTTACACATGAGTAGCATACAAAATTTTTTCTACTATCGAAAAATATATGAAAAAATAAAAATAATGTTATATTACTTTACGCACTAGTGCGTAAAATAAATTATTTTACGCACTAGTGCGTAAAATATATTATTTTACGCACTGCCCTAAACGTCAAAAAATATGTCAGTAAACGTCAAAAAATATGTCAGCTTTACTTTACGCACTAGTGCGTAAAATACCTTACTTTACGCACTGCACATTAAAAAGGCCTATTTTACGAATCTTAGAGAGTGCGTAAAGTGAGTATTTTACGCACGGTAGTAGAAAAAAAATATTCAATTATATTTTACATTTAAACGCAAATATCTTTTAAACTATGTTAAATGCAAGAATACGAATTAGAAACTTTTTGTAGAAAACTTGACTTCCTTAAAAAAAAGCTTTCTCAATAATTTTTCGTATCTCACGTAACTTCAGAGATAAAGGGAATAATAGAATTTTCTTTTCGGGTTTCGGAAAAATATAATCAGTATCAACTGAGAACCACAAATTATGATGTATGTATATTATTGTAACGTATTGTATTGTCATCATAATAATTAAAAAATGCGATTGTCAAGGAAAAGATTACAAAAAAAGTTTGAAAAATCGTGATTATTAAAATTCGATGTGCCTGGAAAATATCTTTGTTAATTTTTTGTGTGCCTTATCACTGACAAGAAAAGTAGATTGTCATATATCCGATCATACTAGCCAATTATTCAAATTTACTTGTAAATATGAAAGGTCTACTTTTCAAAAAAATCTTTACATAATCAGGTTTGTTAAAGTTCTGGAGTGCTTTAGGGAATCATTCTTGTGACTATGTAGAAGACTCGAGTCAAGATGAATTTGCAATATTCATTAACACATTAGGGGGAACGTTCTTATAGACTTACTTCCTGAAAAGGAACTGCATTGTCAACTTAGCCAAATACGAAAAACTGGTTCAATAATAATTGAGAAAGATGAGAGCGCATAATAATTATGATTCTGACGTTTCAGAAGACACATATTATGTGTCTTCTTAAGGAGGTGTATAGTCAATATTATTGGGAGTTCCCGACGGCTCTATTTTGAGTTCTGCATTATTTTTCCAAACTATGAGCTGAATGCTGGTTTTGTGTTTTTTGCTGCTCGCTTCCTGCCCAAAGGCAGTGAAGTTGAAAAGCTGAGTTGCAGAGAGGCTTTTATCAAATCGCCTATTGTTGAGGAGGAGTAGACTATTACCCTCTTTATCCAGATTATTGACAACAACCAAACAGCTACAATGAAATTTTTAGGTGTAAACTTAGATGAAAGACTTACTTGGGAGACTATGTGCGTGTCTTAAGAAATCTAGCGGATTTTGTTACAGTGGAAATTGTCAGAATGGCCTTCTTTGCCCTGTGAAAGTACAAACCGTTTTGCTCTTAGTTAAGCCGTCTATATTTTATACCCTGGCATAGTGTGTAAAATGTTTCTCGTATGTATGCTAGTCCTTTTTCATTTATTTTTGTTCTTTCTTCAACACTGAGCTTTATATAAACTATTCCTGCAATAACAAGTACTGCAGTTGTGTATACCGTCCTATATGCTGAAGTTATCCTTATCGACATTCTTCTATATATTCCCTCAAGCATCATCTCATATTCCTTGTATCTCAGCGCGCGTTCCCATATGGGGGCTCCATACAGAATCACTGATGTTACTGTGGTCATAAATACTCTTGCTTTACTCGCACTACATTTGATGGTACTCTTCTCAGGTCATTCATGATTTTGTTTACCTTCTCGCAGGTTTTTATGATGTTTGTTTTCATTTCCATTCCTTTACCTAAGTATATTCCCAGGTATTTAATTTCGTTTCCTATGCATATATTTTCCTCTTCAGCAGTGCAACTATTTCTGTTTTGGTTACTGAGGCTTTAAGCCCCATTTCCTTCAGTGTATTCACTATTATGTTTATAGCATGTTGCGCTGTTTCTTCCGTTTATTCATTTGTTTTTGCTGCAATTATTACGGCCAACTCGTCTGCGTATGTTACTAATGTTACTTTTTTCCCAATATCAACTCCAAGTATTTCATCATAACGTATGGGACACAAGTTTTGACAAAAAAATCAGCAGGCTTAATGAGCAAAATAACGAAATTTTATTTAAATTTAAATGTGAATGGTTAATTTTACATCTTTTGATAATATGAAATCAAATCTACAAAACTGATAGCGAACCATGGGGCTCAATGGCACGCAGTTTGGTTAAGACTTGCCTCATCTTCCTTTGGATGATGTTCGGATCCACTTCCCAAATTTTTCTCAAAATTCGAGAACGCAATTGTTGTTCATTTTGGACCTCCCCACCGTTTTCATAAACCTTTCACCATAATAATGACCAAAATTCTTTTATTGGCCTAGCTTGAGGGACATTTGGGGGGTTATTGCTCTCGGTACATAACTGACGTTATTCTGCTCTAACCATTCCCGAGTCCTTCTGGCATAATGGCACGAAGCGAGACCAGGCCAAAATGTTATATCGTCGTTTTGATGATGGATATTAATACAATTAAGCAATTTCGGTAAACTTCTTTGGGTATAAAGACCAGCATCCACAGCTTCTCCCCGAACTCTGCCAACATAGGGTGTTGAAATCCCAGCCTCAGAAATCGCGCACCAGACTAAAACTTTGTGAGCAAATTTCGCTTTTGCTTTGAATTTTACTTCATTTGGGCAGTTATTAATATCAGAGGTATAAAATCCATCGCTACCTTTCATTTCAGAATGTGACAGTGTAAAAAACTTCTCATCATCCATTATAATCACACGGCCTCTTACAAAATGCCTTCGCCAGGAGCTCTGCAACATCTAGGTATTTTTTCGAGCTGTACCTGAGATTATTTGGGACATTTTCTTCTTTCTCGATAATCATTTCTCGACAAAGTTCTCTGAACCGTCTTGTATGAGACCCCAAAACGGTGACCCAGCTAGAGATTCCAATTCTGTCTTGAGCGGATAGTATCAGCCTATTAATCCTGTTTTGTACCAAAACATGAGGTCTTCCAGTGCAAGATATGCCTTCTTCGCTTTAACTTATGTCCCATATGTTAGAATGCATTCTATAAAATTGGTCCTAGTACTGAGCCCTGCGGAACCCCGCTCGTAATTTTTTTATATTTTTTCTTCTTCTTTCCATATAAAGCTGTCTTTTAGATATGACTGGATCATTCTTATCGGGTATATCCACTTACTTCCGCTCTCTTTAACGCTTTTACCATTGCCTTCCATGGTGCCAAATTAAACGCGTTCTAGAAACACTTTTATGCATGCAAGTTTTGTTCAATGGAACCAAAAACTTGTCTAGGCTTAAAACATGTCTGTTAGCATGTCGCCAAATCGAATATGTAGCTATGTTGACTATTATAGTAATTGTGGATTACTGTGTCAGATCACAAAACGGTTAAGAGATCGATGGTAAAGCAAATCTGCAGCCTATGTCAGAAACAAGTTCATGCATTATTAAATCGGCATTACATAGTCTCCAAAAATACCACACAGGATCACTGACTTGTTGATGTATTATGAAACGAAGCGATTATTTAAGTTTTCTTAGCTGACCGGGAATAATATGGGCAATAAAACGTTCGATCATTTGCTATTCTAGTACTGGCAATGAAACGCAGAAATATTTTATTGCCTGGCATAAGCTTTAACACGATTTAATACCCTGAATAACGAGCTGTATAATAATGGACTAAATACTTTTCACTATATTCAAGTTTCAGTGGTATTTTCCATTTTATCACCGACCTATTTCGAATATTCAGCCATGAGTAATCTAAACGCAATAGTATATTGTGTAACTAGGAGGAAAAGCAAAACATTCCTGGACGACTGTGGTAGTTGCTGGACGAGGCGCAGCCGAGGCCAGCAACACAGGATTCCAGGAATGTGCTTTTCCTACGAGTTGCACATACTATTTTTTATCCGATCGAAATTAATTAGAATACGTACTTATATAAATAGAGCCAAATATTACTTTAAATAAAAACGGTGTTTTAAATTTAAACTCAACATAATATCAAGTTTTGAATCGAGCGAGCTTGAAGTTTATTATGTAGCTACGGAAACTACAGCTAAATATCACTTTTGATAGACGTCAGATCTGACAAACAAGGCGTTTGAATATGACAGAAATGTTACATTCCCGGCCTAGGACGGGAATGTTATATTCCCGGACTGTTATTTTCTATTCTTGTACAGTTATTGCATGTTGCCAAGCAACGAATACAATATACTGGAATCATGACTTTTGCGGTGAGAAAACACATCGGAAAGGTGTCGTTTTTCGTCCGATCGGATAAAAAAAACCTTTTAGGTGTTTGATGCCCAAACCAAAGCTTCTATTTATATTGTTTTAGTTGCAGAATATACTATGTGGTGACTAATATGGCGATCAAAAATTATCTTGACCAAAGCTGGTCATGAAATGGAGACTGCTGTCTTAGCTTTTTGAAACAATTATGTCAAAGTTCGAGTCAGAACTTGGTGAGTTTTAAGCAATTTTTGAATCACGGATTTGAAAATTCACATGAGAAAAGTGTATTCTCAAATTGTTGTGCTAGTTATATGCATTTTGAGATATAGTCCAGATTTATGTTTGGACAATTTTCGAGACCACTTCTCAAACTTGGCAGTAAATCTAAAGCAGTTTCATGCGTTATAAGTTTGTTGTATTTCGCGAAACAGTTTTTCATTTCATGACTTGGCCAAATTAATTTTTGATATATCGGTATTAACCCGAACTAGCCCATACTGTCAGAACGTGTTACTGCTAAAAACAAATATACGTCAAGCCTAAAACCATGTTAATTTTTCTAAAGAATTACTCCTTCACTCTACAGGTTAAAGTACTACCTACAGAAAAATATAGATACAGTGATCTAACGCAAGTACCAAACTAGTAAGTTTCCTCTGATGGCAAATATCACCAAGAGCCTCATTTTGCGCACAAAATTTTATTTAACGACTAAGCTACTTTTTGCTTAAATCGTCAAGTTGAAAGCACATTTGTAGAATTTGGTCTAGACAAAATCCCCATTGGAGGGCTTCATACCCAATACCCTGAGAATGTTAATGTGTGGGCAAGGATATTGGGCAACAGTATTATCGGACATTTTTTGTAGAATGTACATTGCATATGGCAAAGACGTACGATAAGACTATTTTTCGTGTTTAGAGTTTATAAAAATGTGTTTAAACTCAAGGCAAAGGTATTTAGAGCTCCTTAGAGAAGGTATTGTTCCTGGCACCCAACAAATTAGATATATCGGTGAAATCTAGGACCAGCATGATGGGCTATACAGTTTCTGAACAACCAATTTCTAAGAAGGTTGATTGGCGTTAGAATGGCCACCTCCATCCCCTGATATGACCCCACTGGACTTCTTTTTTACTTTAAATGTTAAATTATTGTGTTAGCCCGATGGCTTTTAATCTCATTCCTATTTTAGCGTTAGTTATTGTTGTGTTATCATTATTGTTTCGCCCGTTGGCTTGTAAGCAAGCTGCCTCTGGTAGAACTTGGACTAGTTCCAGGCCTAGATAACGTGTGAGGAGAAGCAACCTAAACATTTAATAAAAAAATAACCCCTTGTTTCTGAGAAATCTGGAGCTCTAGAGCAAGAATAACATAGAATAACATATCAGTTTTCCAAAATTGACATTACATAATTTTACTTCTTTTATTTCAAATTAAACCTGTGAAAATTTTGGATTTTACTAAATTTGGCTCACCTAATTCTTTGCTATAAAAATAAATGGGGAATACTACATATGGCGCAAAACTGAAAAATATGACAACATGGCGATACTATTGGTCAATTCCGCATGCTCAAAAGCCCCAGACTGTATCTAGTAAATGCAGCTTTTGCGGTTTTAAAGATATTAGTAGAGATAAAATTTTGAAAATTTGGGGTTTTACTAAATTTGATACGTCATATTTGTACAGCAATAAAAACAAATGGGGCGTTCCATTTAAGATAACAATTACATATTTCTCTGTCTGTAGTGAAAAAATGCATAACTAAATTCTGTTTTTATAATATAAACATTTATGCGTTTAATTTGGAAGCGATATTTGATAAATGCAGATATTCAAATTTTAAATTATATGCGTTTTTCCTATCGTGTACCTTATTCAAGACATTGGTCCGAAAACGCATTTCTACCTTTAAACCAAGTTGGATTATATCTGGTAATTAGAATATTACAAAATTTAGAGTTTTCTGAAATTAGGATAATTTTTGTATAATTATGAATTTAAAATTCTGGTACGGAATATAATCACTAAGCTCTGATATAGCGTTGTATTAGTTCATTAATCAACTTTTATGTCCTTGCCTCTACAAATAATACCTTGATTATTGGATGTAAAATGCATTTTCACTTGTGCCCATTGCATTTATTACTTCCGGATTTCCCAAATAAAAAATGCATAGGTCCCGACATGAAAGGCTGTATTTGTTTATGAATAAACTAGTGAAAATAAAGTCTTAATATCCCAGTGGTATATACAATTTCCCTGAAACCACTACGTGGTACTAAAAATAAAATCTACATATACTTTTCCGTTTTAGTTAAAGTTTCGGTGCTATATACGATGCTCTATTGTAGTGTAATGTAAACAGAAGTTCTGCAATACAGAAGTTATTATTATTATTATTATTATACTTCTAGAGATATATTTTTTTAAATTTTGCTTGTAGTAACAGAGTGATGTAAATATAATTGTATTTTTTTTTACTTTGAGACCTTAATTGATTTACTAGACAGTTACTACCTGAACTTTAAATGAGATCCATTAAGATTTTCTTTAAAACACTAGACAAAATGCAATATCATAGCCATATTTGGTCAATAACAAAGACGACTGTGATTATTACATTTAAAACTTATCAGTGTTTACAGTTTATAGTTACTATTTAGGACATTTTGATATCTTATTATGACTGGTCGTAGAAAAAATGCTGTATGCAAGGCAGATTTAATGGTTATTAAGCCACTCGCATTCACTACGGCACTGCTGTATGGCTCAGGTTGTAACTATCATACTCGTGTCTTAATAGCCAAAATGTTTAATGCATATTATACCTATTAGCTAATTTTTTTCACCCAATATAATTCTACATATAACTTTGATACTGTAAATATTGCGTGAATATGTCAGCTAAAATATTCGTGCCCTATTTTGTTTCAAATTCTTAAATATTACAGCCATTAAAATTTCACATTAGTTAAATATTCAAATAAACTATTCGGTCATAGGTATTTTCTATAAAATGTTCGCAACTGGCTAAATTTTCTTCATTGTTTATTAGAGTTTCAAATATTTAGAGATCAGTAGAGAAGCCACATGGCCTAAAGCAACGGTCAAAAACCGTAAAACTGGATCGTCCGCCAGAAAGTCGATTTCGCAAGTCTAGTCAATTTTATTGATCAGCTGGTGAGCCTTATATATACCGAGGGCCGATCCCTGAAAGAATGCAGATATAGTGAGGAGTTAAACGTATTTTCAAATCGGCGTTATCACATATTAGAAGCATATAATTATACCGTTACGAAATCCAGTGTATGAATTACATTTCAAACATATGTTTTTGCAAAACATATTGTTACATTTTTTCTATGGGTTCTGACAAAAGCACAACTTTTACTATTTTAAAATAATATTCTCTTTAACTTCACTGTATACAACTAAACAACCTAAACTATCTCTATAACTTTATAACTAATAGATCTTTACAATTCAACACACACAATGATTAACTAACTACAACCCGCGCTCTGCCAGCTATTTATATCAAGTCATATATCGTGAATATTCTGGAAGCTCATCTTTTGTGTTATTCTCGGTACGCGAATGGCGGCGAGAGAATAACAGAACTGTGAGCATCGTTCTCGAACGGCGATGAGTCATAGGGAAATAACGTAGACGCGGCAAGTTGATTGTATAGGGTAGCCCAAAAACATGCAGATGGTCGCTCGACGTGACATTGCATCCTTCTTAAACCTGATCGTCCCGATCAGTTACTGCTTTGAGCCTGTCGAGATGGAAAACTTTCAGTTTGCTTCTGGGGCTAGGTTGAATTTTATACACCACGTCATTAATTCTTTTGATGACTGGCATTAGATTGGGGGCTCTTCCTTTCTTCCATCAGAGAATTATAGAATTAGCTTTGATATCATATCGTGTCTTCATTCAGTCACTGACTTTCTCCGTCTTCTCTCTGACTAATTCATGGATGTACAGTAGCTTTTCCTTAAGGGAGCCCGGGCAGTCTTGAATTTTCATATTCTGGTTGTCTGGCGTTCCGAATAATAGGTCACAGTTTAAGCGGATGAATAAAACCATGCCTGGTGTTAGTCCTGTCGTATCATGGACTGCTGATCTATAAATCTAAAAGTAGTGGTATGTGTTGGTCCCACTTGTTCTTATGTTCATCTACGACCTTCGACAAATGTTCTTCAATGGTCTTGCTAAACCTCGCAACCATGCTGTCTGACTGCGGATGCCGTGTTTTATGGATGTGGAGTAAATCATACTATCTGGGAAACCTTGAATTCGAAGTTCCGTCCTTGATCTGAGTGCAGTTCTAACGGAACACAAAATCTGCAGAATAGGTTATTCACGAGGACCTCTGCTATGGTAAGAGCTTCTTGATTGGGGATCGCAAATACTTCAGGCCATTTACTGAAGTAGTCAATTGCCACTAAAATGTACTTATTTGCCATTATTTGTTTCTGGAAAAGACCAGCTACGTCAATGGCGATATGTTTCAACGCTAAGCCCACATTACACTTTTTCATTTTTCCCCTTAGATCTGACTTTGGCTTCTTCTCTGGAGGCACCGGTTGAACACTGTCGACACCACGATTTCAGATCCCGGCAGTAGTTGATCCAGTAAAATCTATCGCGGATCTTGCCAATCGTTTTGTTCACTCCAAGTTGAACTCCAAACTCTTCATTATGCACTTCATCCAGGACTTCCGGTATCTTCTTCCTTGGTACCACTAACTGTGTCTTCACTACTTTTTCATCGTCGGTCTTCCAAGCGTTTAAGAGTAAATCCCTTACTTGAAATATATCTCCAGCTTGGACTTGATTGACGTTTTTCATTAGCTTTTAACAGTGAGGCTATTTCACTATCCTAAAGCTGATCTTTTTAAGTTGCTTTGTGGTCCACTGCTGATCAACCTTAAACTTGATTTGCCTAATGGGAGCGATTCCTTATCGTTGAACTTTTCCTTGGCAATGTTTATGCTTATCCTCGAATGGTTTTCTGGATAAACCATCTGTATTATTATGCAACCGTCCTGCCCTGTGCTTAACTTTAGAATTATATTGTTCTAACTCCTTCCTTACTGGTCTTTGAGCTCCTAGCATCTCTGCATGGAGATCTTGACCGTAGTTGTACTCAACAGTCTCTCTTAAAATGCCCAGTTCTGCCACATCTATAGCGTTGATTTGAAACATTTCGATTACGTCGCCTATCTTCTTGTTGCTCCCGAAATCTTTGTACTTGACAGTCTTTTTTTAAATGCTCAGTCCTACCACAACTATAGCACTGATTTGAAACATTTCGGTTACGTAGCCTATCTTCTTGTGGCGCTCAGAATCCTTGTACTTGACAGTCTCTTTTGAAATGCCCAGTTCTACCACATCTATAGCACTGATTTGATGTATTTCGGTTACGTGGCCTATCTTCTATTGGCTCCCGGAATCTCCCCGTGGCCTGAAGAACTTCCGTTAATTTCTTAAAAATTTCGCCCATTTCAGTTAACTCACAGCTGTTTGTCGGCTTTTCTTCCTGGATGAATACGACCCTATATTTTTGGCTTGGAGATGTTACAGGACGCCTCGATTTCTAGGGCTCTACCCAAAGCTTCACTGTTGTTATCAAATTTGGCTAGACGTAGCATTTTCTCAGTTTCTGGATCTCTGATATCATCCGCGAAATATTGGGCAGCAAAATTCTTCTGTTACTCCCGGGAGGTCAATTGAATGAGACGTCTATCATCTGCCTCAAACTCTTGCAAGTTTTCACCAGGTTTCTGATGTTGGGACTTTACTTGTACCTACCTGATCCAGTTGCCTTCTGTGTTGGTCTCCAAATCATCTCTCCAGGGCAGCTACAAGTATGTTGGTTGATGGGAATGGTCTGTAGTAATTCCAAGGCAGATCCACGAAGCCCTACCACTAGTGATGTAGCCATTTCTTCGTTATTCCAACCGTTGGCAACAGCAGCGGCTTCATATTCCCTTTGTTCATTATCCAGGATGTTTCATCGTCATACGTTGGAGGCTTGATATTGTCTCCTGTGGCGGATATCCTCTTGGTGAGTCCTTGATTTTTAGTCTGGTAACTGCTGCTTATTTCTTTTTGTAGGTTTTCTACTTTTTTCTACGCATTTCCATCTTCTTTTCGTACTATTCCAACTTCTAGTTGTACACTTCCAACTTCTTTTTGAATATTGTGTACTTCTTTTCCAAATTTCTCATTTTGTCCGTCCAATATTTTCTGTAAATTTTCTTGCTCGCCTACAATTACAACCAGCATCCATTTTCCAATTCTATTTGCCTTTTATTTTGTTTTTGTAAAATTTTCTGAAGTCGGTCGGTAACCCAGAGTCTTATTCTGGTTGCCTGTTGTCTTCTTATTCTTGCAAAATTTTCTGAAGCCGGACCTGTTCTGTTTGCCTCTCAGTATTTAGATTTTCCATTCCGGCCAACATTTTATTTATTTGCTCGATTTCTTCCGTTTTTTGCCTTGTATTGACCATAGAATGTTATGAAACGTCCCTTCACAATCCTATTTCTGACACCAAATATTACGTTTTTCCTGTGGGTTCTAACAAAAGCACAACTTTTACTCTTTTGAAATAATACTCTTTTTATTATTTATCACTGTATACAATTGAACACACTAAACTACTCTTATAACTTTACTTTTAAAACATCTTTATAATTCAACACTTAATGATTAACTAACTACAACACTCGTTCTGCCCGCTATTTATATCCAGTCATATATCGTGAATATTCCGGAAGGTCATCTATGATTCTCGGCCGGCGGCGGAAAATAACAGAACTGTGAGGAACATTCTCGATCGGCGATGACGCATAAGGAAATAACGTAGACGCGGCAATTTGGTTGTATAGGGTAGCCCAAAAACTTACAGATGGTCGCTAGCCGTGACAATATCTTGGATAATGGAGGCATTATAGAGAATGCTGCATGCATCTCCAACATCTCTATTGCCTTAGATAATGTTTTGTACACAACACCCGGACGCGTATTGCCATTATGTAGTATATATAGTAGACCTCCTTATTTTCTGTATCGCACACCATTTTGCCGATGTAAATGGCCGATTGTAATCCGCCCAGAATATCGCGCTGCAACGGAAAATTATGTATACTATATCTAGCAAGATTTCTACAACGCCTCAGTGGGGTAGTGGGCAGAGTGCTTGCCTGTCGTTCTTGCGCTGCGGGTTCGATTCCCATTGGTGGCGACACATGTTTTGTTTACTGTTTTTTATTTATATACCTTTTTTTCTTAATTTTGTGTTAGTTTGGGTTAGCGTTGGGTTAGTTTTGGTTAGTTCTTGCTGATTATGCCCCCGTAGCGAGCGAAGGGTCATGCAAAGCCATAATATATTGTACTATTATGTGCTGTGGCTCTGTACCGCGCGCCATATTGACGGATTATACTGGCCCGTTTACTTCGGCAAAATGGTGTGCGATACAGAAAATAAGGCGCTCTGTACGGTACTACATAATGACAATACGCCACCCGGACACCAGCGGAAGTTCACATGAAATATTTCTTCATATAAATGTGTAAACCTAAGAGAATCTATATAAAATATCTCTTTGTATTTAGCAATAAAACGTGAAACCATAAAATATAAATTTTTAGGATAAGTTGGTAATGACAAGAAACTAAACATATATCACTGCTCTTTTCTATCTTTAAATACCATATATTGCAGAATTCAGCACCAGAAAAATTAAATATCTCCCCAACAAAAAAGTTGTAGGATGTTGCTGTAATACTTAGCGTTCGAAAGCTTGGTGCAAAGCTACTTAGCTACAGAACGGATTTTATCAGTTTGTCCGCAATCCCAACATTTTATTATATATCTACATTTTATGTTTTGTCGAATAACTTCCCGTCAATTTGCGCATTCTTCAAAAATGACTCGACACCTTATTATTACATTTATTCAGACGGCTGAAGAACTTTCAAAATTACCTATTTAGCGACATATCACGAATCTCAGTTGTTTTCAAATGATGGCGTAAATGTAACTTATTAGTATTGATTTTTATCAAACGCGACATTTATGGTAACCCAGAGATAAAGGGTGCAAGGATATTTCGTGTAGAAACAACAGTTTTAAGTTCATGTTATCTTTTTTTTTGGAGGCATTTCATCATCAATATTTAGTGTGTAATTCTTTTATGATTGTGTTGGAATACAAAATAGTGATGGAGAAAAATAGGATAGCAAGCTAGTATTAAATCGAAATATTTTTAGAAACGTTTATGTTTCTTGTTACAGCGAGAAACCTTATCAAAAATGTATGAAAAAGATCACATCATTTTTATAACTAGAACATCACTGTTAACATTTTTGCAATATAGTTTCATGAATAAGAATTTATAGCCCATGTAGCTCTATGCAAAACGGAAAGAAATATTGGCGTATCTTTATTTTTCTTCCACCACTCTTATAACTTGAATACGATTCCAAATTAATATCCATTTTTCGAGCAGCTACATCTAACGCTGTTTTTGTTAAAATTTGTATTACCAATTTTCTTTCTATTGTAATAAAAATCATGTAAAAATTGTATGTAACAAAACTCAGCCTTGAATATACTATCTTAGTTTAGTAAGTCAATTTATCTTTTAAATATATAGAAGATAAATTATGCATTAAAACACTCAAGAAATGTAAACTGAACATAAATAAAGAGAGAGAACTAAACAATACTATTCATTCCCATAAGAAATAATAGTAAAAAAAAATCGGATGCCGATTAAACCTTGAAGGTTTTTCTTACCAACCACGGACCCTCTCCCTTCCTCTCAACCAGAGTTCCTAATGAGAAAATATTGCAGTCCAGTAGCTTAACCCTCGCTGATCACGAACGAGAGTTGCGATGACAAAGGTTTTTATTATTACATTCTTATGAGGCAATATGGGGATTCCTTCCTTGCCCGGCAGTTAGTACAGTCATCTTTCATTATTTTTTGTAGATACAAAATTACTATTAATTCTGCAATAATTCACCGGAACATAGACTTAATTCTCGATTATTTTTCGGCTCCTTGACAACAGCCCAGTTGTCCCTGCCGCCTTGGATCCTTTATTCTCCTCCAGTTGTTCTTTGTTCTACTCCAGTCCCCGGTTCCATTCATTTAGAGTCTGGAATATTTATTTCTTAAATACGTATCTGCCTATGGTGACAGCAGCTTGTTCGTTGCTTTCGACTCCTCTATCTGATACTCACCTTTGCTTCACCAATCTAGTATTTTAACTTCTTTTCGGACATCTCTGGACCGAGCTTTTCCTGAGATTCCGGATTGTCTTTAAGGTGTCCTGACTATCTAAGTAGATATAAATATGTTGTCATGTGCCATATCTCAAAAATAAAGAAGCCTTTCCAAAGTTATTAGCCACGGCGGATACCTTACCGACCGTCCACGAGCCGTCGATGCACTAGATATGACAGCTTGCAGGTACCGGTATTTGATCTTCTCCGATAGGATTTCATTCACTCTCTGCCGAGTCTAACGGGGCCGTCGTGCTGACGATGCCGAAGAACTGTGTGTGGTTAGTTAGTTGATAAGGTAGGTATTTCCTACCGCATCTTCAAGGCGATCCTTGTGTTAAACTTGTTCGATGCGCCAGGCTCCGTTTACATCCAATCTGCCTCGCTTTCGTCTCTATTTATAAAGGGAACTCCGGGCAGTTCGAAAATGTACATTCAGAACCCTCACTACAACTGTTAAGTATAGACAGACCAGAGTTGAAACACTGATAGCTACGTTGGGCAGTGCCTATTTTTTTGCCGTCAATATCTTCCGCTTCTCCAATTTTTCCTTGCCTAACTCTCATAAGTTGAAGGATATACAAATATTTTCGTCGAAATTTTATATCATTAACCATGTCTACTCATAGTAATTTATAGGCATGCTTGTTTGGTTACTATTTGCAATTACTCATCATGTAGCCGTTATTTGCCTGCTGGACGTAGGCCTTCTCTAGATTCTTCCATGTTCCTCGGTTTTGACCCGTCATTATCCAATTTCCAGGAATTAATTATCTCTATTTCATCGCTACATCGTGATATTCATTTATTCCACCTGTCGTTTGATGTTCTCGCGAAATGACTCGCCCATCTCCATTTCATTCTAGTTATGTGTTCAACTATATCATTACCTTTAGTTCTTTGTCTGATTGTATTATCGGGTATTCTGTCTCTTTTAATGATTCCAAGCATGACTCTGTCCATTGCTCTTTGACCCACTCTTTGATTTTCTGCTGACTTTTCGCCAGCTTTTTGTTAAATACAATCATATTTAAGACACATTCTTGAACATATCATCTAACATTATATCATATAAATAATGTTCTATTCCTAAGAGGCTGGAGTCGTTAAAAGCCTTCTTGGTAGAGATGTCATACTAAGAACAAGCCCGAGAGAGCGAGAAAGATATAAAATAAAAGAACAAAAAAAAGTTCTGCATTCGACGGAGATCAGAATCACCAATATGCAACACGGCAATTCAACATCCAACCACTAGGATAGTGGTTGGATTGTGGATAGATTTAAAAGTACATTTGAATGAAAGGTTTAAAGACGTACTACTCGTATAACTGACTGAGCTACAGTCCACTTCAATTCATTTACACTGCCATGCAACATGCAAACATAATAATATAATCTAGAAGAAATTGTTTGATGAACTTGTGATATTTTTATCATTTTATAGATTATAGAATAAATATCACAAGTTAAATTCTTAAAGTAAATATTATGAATTCTTGATAATATCTATATCTAGCATTAAGCGGACTTCGTGGAACTGCTACAAATTCTTAAATCTGCTTAAAGTTTTACTTAAACAACCCGTCAACTAATACTAGAGTTTATACATAACTCCACCATTAGTTAACGAGGATGTTTAAGTAGAATTGCGATAGGATTATGGATTCTGATCGGTGTAGCAAGCAATTCCATGAAATTTGTCTACTCTTTGATGATAAACATAGAGATTACCAAAGAATGAAAATATTTACTTTAAATCTATTACAAGGATGGGAGATAATAGTAATGCCGTTCGCAAACTCTTTATCGGATACATCAGCTCCAAGACTAATTCTCGAGGAGAGAAGAACAAATGCCATTATGGCATCGGATCGGCAACAAGAAATGAGAAGTTCTCTGTCGTAACCTCTTGCGGCAAGACAGGTTTATAAATCGGCGTTTCTGCATCGGCCCGGCTAGAGATTCCTTTGAAAGTGCCTGTTACATCAATGAGTAAATTTAGAAAAATTCGATGGTCTTCAGGCCTGTGTTCCTGTAATAATTTAAGCTCATTTCGTTACAAAGTTAATTACTGCACGTTAGTTCAACTTATTTTTTCCTTATTGGTTACACAAAATACCAGATTTTTATTTATCGAAACATAAATTTTTTCATGGCAGAACTCTTTCTAATACGAAGTAAAGTAAAAAACCGTTACACAATCTTCACCCAAAACTAGTAATAGGTACTCTTATCAAGGAGGCCTAGTTCATACATTTATTATTTTCATGAATTTGATATGTATTGAGTTGAAAACTTTTTCAAGGATAACAGACCTTTCCATACCAGTGGGAACAAAGCTTGCATATATTTACATTTTCGTCATCCCCGATTAATCTCTAATTAATTGCATCAAGGAGACAAATGAGTCATGAGTCAATTTATTTTCATGAATTTGATGTGTATTGAGTTGAAAACTTTTTCAAGGATAACAGACCTTTCCATACCAGTGGGAACAAAGCTTGCATATATTTACATTTTCGTCATCCCCGATTAATCTTTAATTCATTGCATCAAGGAGACAAATGAGTCATGAGTCAATTTTGAAGAACTCAATGGTCTTTGGACCTACTTGTTGAGTTATAATTTAATATCATTAGTTAAGAACATATTTCAAAGTTGCATTAGTTGTAATATAATAACTAAATGTGACCAAGCAAATATATACAGGGTGTACCAAGGAAAACAGTACAGCATAAAAATCTTTGTAAACATATTTTCTAGCCAAAAAGGGTGACACACGCCAAAAATATTTCATATTTCTTAGAATGATCTCTTATACGTTATATGAAAAAAAGCAGTCATCCCTGTCATGTTGAAGTATTCTGGCGTGGTTCTTGTACGCAGTTGGAGCATATTTTATGGAGATTCGTGACTTCTTCTGGTCCTCAAGTTTAACAACAAAGTATACAATAATACACTTTTTCTTTGTCACTGAGTATTATTCTTATTTGCCAATTTTTACTACAAAGTCATCACTCATAATAGCAAAAACTATCAGACGAATGAAGATAGCCACTTTTCAGCCATATTGTTAGATTGTTACATTTGTAAAAAAAATAGTAAAACCTGATACAAAAACTACCAATTTTATGGTAGAAAAAGTTAAAATACGCCCTTGCCAGATTAATAATTAACTATGTATTTTTTTCTGAAATCATTTGTTTTCAACAATTTTTTCTTTGCAAGTCTCGGTTTAGTTTTAGAATTTATATGAGATACCTGGAATTCGAGACTATCTTGAAATACTTTGCTTATAATTTTAATTGAAATCCTTGTATATTATCATCTGTTGTTCAGCATTGACTACGTCGCCGTCACTACAAATTAGTCATATTTATAATATAGGTCAAAACATAATTCATTGTAGGGATCGTCAGGACAAGAAATCTTATCTTGGCAAGCAATTTCTTGTCTTGTCTTGAAATATTTTTAAGAAATGAAAAAAATCTTGTCTTAACCATTTCTTGAGAGTTGGTGTCTTGTCTTGACTCAAGAAATCTTGAAATTTCTTGATATCTTGACAAAAGGGGAACCCCCGTTTAAAAATACCAGTAAGATTGACTGCCGTGATATTTATGCTTTATGCGTAGAATCCGAAGAGGTTCAGGCGGCCAGGGCCAGGGTAGTAATATTTTACAATTCGTTGCTTCATATGCGTTGTGTACGTAGCGAAATTTACGTCAGTGAAGCAGACCCGCTTTGCAAAGTTCGTTTTGATTCTAATATCTTAGGCCATAACATATCCAAAAATGATAAAAAATCCTCTGGAAGTAAAAAGTCATTAAGCATTAAAAAATTATCCAGTTTAATTTGGCCCACAAGACATTTACCAAAATTAAAATATCAATTTCAATTTTATTTGTATATGCCTGTTTTTTTTAATGGTCAATATTCCCAAACCTTTCCAATTTTTTTTGCATATTTTTACATCTTCATTTCATTCGGTCGATTTTTGCAACGACCTGAAACATTTGGTTTTGAAAAATACCCCCTTTTCGGTGCGCAATTGAAGTAGACCCGCTTTGCAATGTACTTTTTGATCCCAATACCTTGAGCCATAACATATCCAATAATGATAAAAAAAACTTTGAAATAAACACTACACATAGCGTCAAAAGTCTTGGACCCCAACTACTTTTCTCATAAGACACAATACAAGCATGTCTGCCTGAAAACATTAATATCTACTTTAATAAATAGTCAAACAATGTGATTCAAAAAAAGAAAATGCTAATATAAGATGAATCTACAAATGTATTACAAAGTGAATCTACTGCCGTAACCAGTGGACTATAAGCAGAGTGTTGAGAGTTTTTAGATAAACATACATTTTCGACTCTCCCCGTATGAAACAGAAGCTAAAGTTTGACTACGGTCTTAGGGTGAATAACTTTGCCAATGAATTGTCTATAAAGCAATACCAAACATTTAAGTCAAAATTGAAGATTTTTTTATACCGAGTGAATTCAAAATTTAGGATTTCTCGGAAAATTCTTAACACTCTGTACCTACATAATCCACTGGTTACAACAGCAGTACATTAATTTTGTAATCCTTTTTAAAGATCTTTTTTGGCATTTTATTTTTTGAATCACTTTGTTTGCTTATTTAATAAACTAGATATGCGTGTTTTCAGGCGGACATGTTTGCATTGCCTCTTATGAGAAAAGTACTTGGGGGTCCAAGACTTTTGAAGTGGTGTGTATTAAGCATTAAGAAAGGTTCCAATTTAACTTGGCCCTTAGTGTATATGTCAACTTTGGACATCCGGCAAAGTGCTTGGTATTATAAAAAAAAAATTTGCATAATTTATTTTTTTATTCATCTGTTAAAAGTGTTGCAGTGCTTTGTTTTTTTTTTCCAATAAACTAGCAAACAAATTAGTTTTTTTTAATAACTCTAGGTTGTCAAGAAATTTCAAGATTTTCTTGATTTCTTTGATCTTGAGAAGTAACTTCTTGTCTTGAAAAACAAAGATCATTTCTTGTCTTGATCTTGTCTTGATTTCAAGAGGTTGTCAAGAAAATGATGACCCCTAATTCATTGTTCTTTGGTAAAATCCTTCAATGACAATGACGGTTCAGTCCTAAAGGCGACTTCTTTTGATTATAAAGATATTTTAGTTTTTAACATGTCTATCGTTTTGTCTGGTTGTCCGTATTCCAAACCGACCTAAAGTATAATAATCCGATATTATTTCTATGTCGAAATTATTCATATATTACGAAGGTGTTTCACTTAAAATTCAAAATTACATTCAACATCATCTCATCTCGGACTTAATGGTCAAATAATATATCTATTACGCAATGAGGATTTAATGATGGCTATTAAGACACGAGTATGAGAGTTACGATACGAGCCGTAGACCGAATGTCGTAACGAATGCATGGGTCTTAATAGCCATTAAATATGAGTTGCAGACACTATTATTTCTACGCCCAGTCATAATAACGAAAATTAATCTTTAATTTGTCTGTGAACTGTCAAAGTTGATGAATTTTACATCTGTCATGATTATGGCTGTCTTTGATATTGCCTGAATATCACTGTGATGTTGAATTTTGATTGGTTGTCACCTAGTTTAATAATTAAACGTTAGTATGATAATGATAATGAGCTTCATGATGATACTGGTAGTAAATCAATTAAAGTATAGGAGTAGAAAGAACTAATTTCGTTTATTTGTTAAGTGCATATCAACAGGATAGTTTCTATACCATCAATTATTTCCAGGGAAACTTTCGTCTTTTTTCGACTAGAATAAAAAATAGCTCTTATAAAAATGTAATATTACACAAGCCATTTATAAGTTACTTCCTTTTTCTAAATTAATAATTATTTAATAAGTAACACACCCTAAAATAAAATCTCGAAGCTTTATTTTATATATGTTTCCTGATGTATCATGATTCTTGAAGTACCACTCGTCACCAAATTTTTGGGTTACCCAGTACTTACGAATTCTGCAAAATACGTTATGCAATAAGTCGAAAGTCTGCCAAATGTAGCAGTTCGATACACCGACAAGACAGGTTTATAAATCGGTGTGTCTGTCTAGAGATTCTTTTGAGAGAGCCTGGAACCACGTTGAGTTTAATCATATATTTAGGAGTAGTAAATATATGAGTTTAATGAGTAGATTAAGAAATTTGCATAGTCTTTAATATAGTTATAAAGTTATAATTCAAACCCTTATTCGTTTAGTACCTACTTTTCATTTAAATAACTAATTTTGCTATTTTTATTTTTGTAAGATGATGAGAGAATAGTTTCTCACAGTTTTCTTATATCATTGAAGTCTATATGCGAGTCGTCCCCATATGCTGCATTTTTGGTTTCACCCTAAACATTGAAAACCATATTACAGGCTTGGTCCAGTAGAATATTAATGCATGGATACTTGATTCAATATAGATCCTTTCAATGCAACTTACAGTAAATTGTATGTATTGGGCTGAACAGTCCATTAGAGGGTGTCATGAGGGTCTATCAGGTCTTCCGGGTCATCCTCATATGATGAATTTTGGCGCGCCCTCAAAGTTGCCGCATATTGAAGAACAATGAATACCTGGCTCGCAGCATCCACAACGTGCACTACAGCCTTTGGTGCAGCTGCAAAATATTATTGAAAGTATGGCAGCTGGGGCAGGTTGATCTAAGATTGTGAAGGGTTGAAGATCTCCACTTATTCCCTTCATCTAATTAATAGGTTCCAGGTTTCAGTTTGGTGCCAAGCCATTCTTAAACTTACAAATAGCCTCTGGTAGAGAGGGAAGGTCTAGCTTCTCCCATGGGGGAGATTTTTGGCACGCTGAGTAGCGCTATTTGTTCAGGTTTGTTACTCTGGCGTTGTACGTTACTAGGAACATCTGTTCCCCGGCGTTTGTAACTTCCTCAGGGGTTGAAGCCTTTGCGTAAAGTGCGCTCGAGATTGATTGCAAGGTGCTTTCTCTCATGAAATATTTAGATTGACTTGCCTTTTCGAAAAATTGCGTAAGTGGTATCGCAGCTAAAAGCGTGAATAAACAATATGCTTTTGGCATAGTCAAGTTCCTGCAATTCCTTGGAGGAATGTGTTTTGCTTCCCTAGTTTGAAAAACTTGATCTCTCATTCCCTTGGAGCTAAAGTGATCAGTAGGACTAGCATATTCACATCCTCACTGTTGGCTGTTGTTGAACAACTTTCTGCTTTGTACAATAGCTGTATCCGCATCAGCTATAGCCTGTCTAACTTCTGTCCCCCTGCAATCATTTTCGGAGACAGCATATTGATGAATCTGTCCTTATTTTTTCCAATAAGTAAAAAGTGTTGTTGCTGTGTCGTCACTGCCATCTCTTGTCAACTGGTGCGGTGGTGATGGTGGTACGACGTTTCTGTTCTACACGTTTCGTGTTGTTCGCAGTGTCCAAGTACCCATCAAAAATCGATCACGCACAGGGGACAATTTTTTCAGTTCATATTTTTGCTAGTATCAATCGAAGCTGGAAGCGGGGTCGGCACCAGGTTCAAATATTTCTTTCGCCAAAAAAAAAATATACGTAGCCAGCGTGTATCGTTTACTCCTCGAGCTCATCCCCACCCCCGCGGACTTTTCATATATGTCTACCCAAGTGTAAATAATTTTTTTTTTCATCGATGGCCATATTTTTGTGTAATTTGACTGGGCAAACAGCACTTTATCGAGAAACTGGCATGATCGACAAATTGCAAGTGTATTAAATGTTATCATATGTTGATAACAAATTTCAGGAGCCATTTGCAAAAGAGATTGCTTATTGCATACAATTGTTCATGGTTCTTTAAACAAAAGGTCTTAAATTTTGCTGATTCTCGCATCACATATTATGTGCAACCACCCATTGTTACGGAATTATAGACCTATATCTAGGAAATTAGCATGTGGAAGCAAATAAGTAATCAAAATCTCAATTAGTTGGTGTTAGAGGATTCTATTTAGAACTATAATACATACTTCTAGTTTAAGTGGTTTCAAAAATCGAGCAGGTGAAAAACTCTTATAGTTCAAGACTGCTCAATTAACTATTTAATAAATGGCAGTCATGGCAGTATTTACCTCAACTTTTAAAGTTATGACACCTAATCTTTTCGGTGATTTATAACATCATCGTCTTACAACCCACTGAGGTCGCTCTTTACACCTTTAAAACGCAAAATACCGCATATTTCAATCTTGTTTATGAAATACCGTGTGTCAATTTTCCGAAAATACATTTGTATGGCCACGCAATAATTGGAAAATAGGTTAACCGGTCAATAAAAAATCAACCGATCTATACAAAAATAAAAAATAAATAAAACACGAATTTAACTTTATGGAAACCAAATTATTAACGGAGACAATTACGGAAATGATTCAAAGAAGAAAAGAGTAGAGGCTGGAGGCTGTATATGACTGGAAAAATATCTATAACCTAAGTCAGATTTGCCATAACATACCTAATAAAATAAAGATTGTACAGGATACTGTTAAAAAACTGCCAAATTGCTATATCTGTGTCATTCAACATGGCATCGGGAAAGGTCTTAAATAGCTAGTTTTTTTTATAGCATTACATTTTAGTATTTTGTGGTAGGCCTTTCCTATTTTTATGCTGAGAACTAAGCCAATCTAGTGTACTCGACGCGGAACTTCAGGAAGTTACATTCCAATTTTTAGCTAATAGACAGGGAATATTATTTGTTAGCTTTGGCTGATTTAAGTTTTCTCCATCTAAAAATTGAGAAGCAAGGAGTTCGATGTTAGAGACTAGCAAACATTTAGTTTTTCGATCATTAAGTTTGACACGTATTAGTTGAAAACAATTTGGTGCAATTTTGAAATTTTAGCGATACAACATATCAATAATTATACATTGAAAAAAATTATCGGATTAGTTTATTTTAGGTTAGTTTAGGATACAAACCACTAGAAAGGAAGATAGACATATTAAAAAGCTAAAGTGCCTTTGTTATTCATGCGTTAACCATTAATTTTCTAAAAAAAATCGAAATATATGTCACGCATACATTTTAACATATAACATATCTACTTTTAAACATTAAATTAAGCACAATATTTTTACAAAAATATTACTTCATAATATCTAAATTTAGATTGTGGACATTGATTGGCATAATTTACTAATTTGTTTTGGATTTAAACGAATTTTAGGGCAACTGTCGTGATAAGATGACCCAGCTGCCTGTGGTCAACTGATTACTTTATCAATTTATTTCTCTTTAGCGGCTTTCTGATTTGAAGTTGTAAGTAATTACATTTTTTAGAAAGCAATGTTTAATTTACATGTTGGATTTTTGTGTAAATGTTGTAAAAATTAGGTATATTTTAAACTTAATAAATCATACTATTATGAACACAAATATAAAATATTTGATATGTTTTAAGACTAAATAGTTTCTATCCATACCATACCCGAGAATTAAAAAAATAATGCAAACTAATGCTTTTAAAGTTATGGAAAAATTAATGTATCTATTTTTAATACAAGACCGCATCTTGTTTACTCGTTTTGTGTTGTCTACTCCTAGATTATACGGTAGTACTTTCTAGTTAAAATAAGCTAAATCTTAAAAAAAAAACTATAAATAAAAATAAGTAAACTCCCTCAGAATCATTATTGCCAAATACTCAGAATGTTGTAAACGATGCAAAATAAGAAGTTGAAAAAATTTCTTATTTTTTAGAATTTATCAATAGCTATTATACTATTTCGTTTATTCTTTTAGTATTTTTGTAAACAAAACTAATAAAATTGAACGTACAAAACTGAAATTTTAGTTGATAGAGGTTCCAAGACAGAAAGACACACAAATGTAATAATCTGAAATTTAAGCGGTTAGATAATTAGGGAGGAGTAGTTTTGTTAAATAACGCAGACAAACCGAAACTCCTGGAATGGGTTATAATAACTTGTAACCAAGAATTTTAATTATGCAAAACACATGTTAAATTTAAACGCCTCGAAGAGATGATTATATCAAACTGAGAGGTTTTTCGGCACGTATTTTTTTTTAAAGCCAAAGTTTTTAGATTGTCATTGAATATATGAATCAGGAAAATGTATAAACATTTAGGCACTAGTCCGTAAAATAATATATTTTACGTACTAGTGCATAATAGTTATTTTTGTTACAAGTACCTAAAATGGAGTTTTTCAGGACGAATCATTGCTGTTTCCGGGCGAGGCACTAGCCGAGTCCGGAATAGCAGATGAGTCCTGAAAAACTTCATTTAGGTACGTGTGACAAACACTATTTTTTGTCATACACTCCCAAAATTTAATTTTTATTTATACGCTTTTTGTAATTCTTCAGAATGCCTAAATTTGCAAATTTACCATAATTTTTGAAATCATAATGTACGACAAAGTTAGCTTAGAATTTGATATCGTAGCAACTATTTGACAATTTTGTCATGTCATTCGAAATTTTTGACATTTAGACATATTCAGGAATTTTGGAATAGTCCGTAAAGGTTGCCATGACGACTTTTAGGGACTAGGCCTAAAAAGAAGCATTTTACGGACTCAAATGAGTCCGTAAAATAGCTATTTTTGGGAGCGTATGACAAAAAATAATTTAAGGTAATTTAATAATATTTTTGTTTTTTTCATATATTTTTGGGCAGTAGAAAAATCTTTGTATGCTACAATATTCCCATTCATAAAAAAGCGTCACTTTACACACTTGTTGCATAAATAACTATTAAAGTAATGACAATGACATCTGATCACTTGAAATCGGCTGATGGTGCTTTGATTTTGACAACTATACCCTTTGTGCTGGGACATGCGCATATAAAATCGATTGACAGGCTGTCGCCTCTCCTTTTAAATTTTTTCCTCTCTTTATGTTAATGTCAAAAAATATGTCAGATTTACTTTACGCACTAGTGCGTAAAATAACTTATTTTACGCACTGCGTCATTCTCTAAGATTAGTAAAATAGGTCTTTTTAATGTGCAGTGCGTAAAATAAGTTATTTTACCTACCAGTGCGTAAAGTAAATCTGATATATTTTTGACATTTAGGGCAGTGCGTAAAATAATATATTTTTCGCACTAGTGTGTAAAATATGTTATTTTGCGCACTAGTGCGTAAAGTAATTTAATAATATTTTTGTTTTGCATATATTTTTCGGTAGTAGAAAAAATTTCGTATGCTACTCATGTGTAAAGTACTCTTTTTTATTCATGGGATTCCCATTTATAAAAAAGGGTCACTTTACACACATACTTGCAAAAATAACTATTTCGATACTTAGTGGTATTGTTGTCGAGAGAGCAGAGTCAAGGTCACCAAAAAACGGGTACACCAATATGAAAGGTGCCCATGCTTAAGCTGGATTTATAGATTTGCATAACATAAGCAAAGCATAGACATAGTATAGCATAAGCACATTACAATAAATGGTCGGTTTATAAATGGGCTTGTGTTATGTTGCGCCTGAGGTGTGAAGCGAAAATACTAACCTTACAAATGTCATAATTTTGTTTCAATTTTTAAATGAAGTATTATGTATATTAATTTATAAATTCTTAGCATTCTCAAAAATAAAAGTCATACAAAAACTCACTTGTTATAATTCCGTGTTTTCATTGGTCGAACATAAGCACATAGCATAAGAAGTTGAAAGTTGGTCAACTTCTCTTATATCAAGCTAATGTTATGTCGATCTATAAATTTATTGACTTAAATTTGATTGTTTAACTTCTTATGCTTATGCTATGTTTTTGTTATGTCAATCTATATAAACCCAGCTTTACTGTCGCCTCTCCTTTTAGTTTTTTTCCTCTCTGGCACATCATAAGGCATACCTTTTGGCAGTGAACGTGTTAATACAGCAAATACCACGTCTTATCGAATACACGAAAATCAAATTATCATGCAGACAGGAAATCTGCTCTTCTATAATGGTGAAGACAAATCCACCGATAGTGGTGATGGCTTCTTTTTCAATAAAAAAACAAATATCTTGTATATAGTAACTACATAGACATATTTCTCTTTTATATATATATGAGTAACTCCAAATCAGAGTGTAATATATTTTATACTCAAAGTTAACGATTCATATAAAAGTTAGAACTCGCAGGCATATGCAACAACTTGTGATCCAGACGACTAAGTGGAACAGTTCTACGATGATGTTTTCTGAGCCGATCCATTCATATGACGCCGACAAACTATTAACGTTAAATTGGAATAAAAAGAAAACGACTCAGAAATTACTATGAGGTCCCACGGGTAGGGCGAAAGAACCGTAAGGTAGCAAGAATGGTAGGATCTAAAGGTATCTTCCGGCACCGAACATATAACGTATATGTTCGGTGATAATACTGTAACAGCATGTCTACTGCTCCAAATATTTAAGCAATTTCACATTACGTGCATGATATAGAAATTATTCATACTATAATTAGGTAAAATTGGCAATAGTCAAATAGTATGCTGGTATCTCGTTTAAACAAATAGCGGTTCTTTTAATTATACAGGAATGGAATAAAATTGAAAACATGGATTCTCAGAGATTTTATTCCTGTGGTAAATATCTTTCGTAGTTCTTTACTTTAACACGCTAATAAGAAGAGCGACTTTTTCATCAAAGGTTATTAAATTAATATTTCTAATAATAACTAATTTTAAACAGATACGATAATTTAATTAACCACGTAATAGCCAATAAATTTCCTGGCTGCTGACTTTAACCATTCGTTAACTTTTGCCCTTCACACTCATTTCAATATAACAAATAAGGATATATAGTTTATTACTTGTAAATCCATCTACATCAAAGTTATGAAGCAAATTAATATTCGTACATGAACACCAACTAAATTAAATGGCTTGATCACTATTAATTAAACGTATGAAGTTGTTGGGGGATAAACACGACCATGACGCCATCTTTCATTATGTTTTTATGTGCAGTCGGTGCTTTGCAATATAACGATGACATAATTTCTCCGTTTTTTCGCCATATCTTTATGCGCACGTAAATAAGTCAGAAAACCACATGTTTGTTTCTCAGAGGTCAAATCTGTTACATATGGCATTATCGAGATGTAAAAAGCACAAAACACGCAGTCCGATCTAGATTTCTTGATCTTTATTGAATTGGGTTTTAAAGTTATATAACTCGGAACTTCGAATCGCCTGTACAATTTTTTAAAGTCATTAATGCTTATGCATAATTACTATCATTTAGGGTCATTATAATATTAATTTAATGAAGCAAACTAGAAAAATAGAGACGAAAATAAACTTGCTATATTAAAAAAGAAACTTTAAACCATAAAAGGAGCTTTAGAATTGGGAAAATGTTGGTAGTTTTGGAAAGGGTAGTTACTGGTCATACTCACTTTGTAGCCATATACCAAAAAATTCCGTTTGTACTGTTAATTTTTTTTATTTCAAAATACCGTAAAAATACATTAACTTTTCCCAAGATATTTTTCAAGTTTAGGATGTTACAAAAGAAAATGCTTTATGATTTTTTTAAAAATTGTCTTTTTTACTAACTGTACTATCTATAATACATTTGGGTGGGTTTGGTTATCATAGCTAGAAAATCATATCAAGGCCTAATATCGTGCTAGATCCTGCATTTGACTCAATGTGCCGCGTTGTTCAGACCAAGGATGCCGCGATTCTAAAAATAATTGCTTGTTTATCTTTGATATAGTTATGATATAACATGATAATTCAAATTTCCATATTTCCACAATCCAAACACCGTGATACAAATATTTTATCATGAAAATGGCATCATGCATTTGCCAATCTTAATTTTTAATATTACATTTTGGTTTCATTGGAAATCTCCGAAATGTAACCGTGAATAAATATTTTGATAGTTTTCTGTAGAAGATAAATCTAATTTTCATAAGTAATAGTTTAGATATTTGTTTCGATATTCAACAATTAATTTTGCTTATAACAAAAAGTTGTTAAAGTCGTAACAGTTATATGTGACCTTTTTCTAATCCGTATTCACAAGATCACTAGAACAACAACGCACATTTGGAGTGAAGGTTATCATTAGAACCTATTAAAGAAAGTGTATTTATGATATCCTATTTTCAAAATGCTTCAACTATTTCACTTAAACTTTTTGTGTCCCACATTCTTAATCTTTCGAAAATGTGACATAAGACAACCATATTTTGATGCATCAATGAAACGAAGTTAAAAATACAATTGCCAATGGCGTAAACAATGAATATATCCTTAATTTAAGATAATAAACATCGTATTAAGAATAATTACCCATAGTGAAAATAATGAATATCGAATATCGACGTCTTGGGAGGTCTTATTAAAATTGGTTGGACGAGACTGTGGGGCAGAATATTATGTCAGGCATAAATGCTCGTAAAAAGGAATATTTTTATTAAATAGTCTTTTAATTTCAGAATGCAGGTCAATTATTTTTAAAAAATGTCTGAGTTAAGAAAGTTTTCATGATTATTAAGCACAAACTAATTATTGAAAATAATTGTTTTATAATCAAATTGTTTATGTCCTTAATACAATTATACAATTTTCATTAAATTACATGGTTCTTATGAATAGCATAATTTAAGCCCACTTTTTATAGCATAGTGTGACAATATGCTTTCTAAAAAGAAGCATTATTAAGATTATAAAAGTTGCGAAGACTCTTTATAAAATGAATAAAATACAAAGTCAATCAAAATAACAAAAACTGAGACTCAGGTTATAGGCGTGTGTACAGGATGGCTCGAATTCGACTCTACTATGTATGGGGATCTCGAAAACCGTAAGAGATACAGTGTCGATCAAATTAAGGCAAAATTGCGCATTTAGATGCCTAATAATATGCCCTTTAAGTTTTTTCTAAACGACATATTATTAGGCATTAAATGCGCCATTTTGCCTTAATTTGATCGACACTGTATCTCTTACGGTTTTCGAGAGCCCCAGACATAGAATCGAATTCCGAGTATTTCCGGAGCTATCCGTAAGAAACCGAAATTTTAAAAAACCGTTTTATTTTTTTCAGGAGCTTATTTATAAACATATTTCAAATTGAATTTCACTTTTGCATTACCACTTTTTCCGCTCTATGCAACGGTGGTATCCAGTTTAGAATTCGACTTTTGATGTTCAAGAGGTCATTATTAGCTTTCTTTTTTTAAATTCGAACTTTATTTTTTTATCGTTTTTCCGATAATATTGGCGTTCTTAATATGAATATGTGTTTATTTTTTTTTCATTTTTATTTTAATTTTTTTTTGAATTATTTATTTTACTTTGGAGAAATTTTGAATAGTTTAAGTTGCTTTTGAATTATTATATTCTATAAAATATTTCATATTATTTTTTTGTGTTGTGTTGTTCAATTAGTTTCATTGACAAATAAATGAAGTAGAAATGAAGGTTTTATGCAATTTTATGCATCAGACTAGGAAATTTTATGATATTACTTGGCTGTTCCCTTCTTAATGATGATCATAATAATAATCAAATTTTTTTATTGGATCCGATGTTATCTGTAACAAACAGCTCTTAAAATATCTCGAATCATCAGGCATCATATAGTTTCCGCAAGCTCAGATCTACGGGAGATCTTTTGACTTACGTTACCTATCTGTAGACCAAAGCCATTAAGAGCTACGGTGAATCTCGTGCAGTGACTTTCGATATGTCCAAAGCATTTGATAGGGTGTGGCATGACGGATTGTTAAGCAAATTGACAGTATACGGACTACTATCAGCACTGCTTCTATGGCCTTGATTGTTGTTATTGATAGGTATTTCTCGGGGGAATTTAAAATCAAGACCGGAGTTCCGCAAGGGTGTATATTACCTCCCACACTGTTCCTGCTCTATATCAACGATCTCTTAGACAGGACAAAAAATTCTATTTACAGCTTTGCAGACGACAGCATTCTTATATCCTCATTTATGTCGCGGACTTCAACGACCGCTGCTCGTTCCCAATGCGGATATGAACGTCATCGTCGAGTGGGGTGAGGAAAACAACGTCCAGTTTAACGCAGGAAAGACTCAAGTAGCTGTCTTCTCAAAAAAAAAACCAACACCGCCGGACCTGACTTATCAATGGCAGGACAAACACTGACTCTGGTCGCATCCATAAGCTTGCTGGACATCAACGTAGAAGAAATCACGTCACCAAAATCACCAAGGCAGCAGCACAAAAGCTAGGAGCATTTTATGGAGCAAAAAAGTTGTATACACCTCATCAGCTCGTACTCTTCTATACGGCCCAGATTAGATCATATCTGGAATACTGTTTCCATGTGTGGAGCTAGGCACCCAAACACTTGCTTAGATTCCATACAGAGGACAGCAGTCCGTCTAGACCTTGATAGCCTTGAACATCAAAGAAAAGTGGCGAACGGAAGGTGTTCGAACGAGCTGGCACTTATGATTCCGTCCAGAGTTGTGCCAAACAGAAGCACCCATCAGACACAAGTTGCTTATCAACATACGATTCAGTTGCAAACACCTAGGACGACGCTGTTGCGGGACTCCTTTATCTGGAGGACTGCCTTGCTCTGGAATGGACTCCCCTCGTTGAGTGATATAGGATTTTCCTTTTGTGTGTGTGCCGAACATAAAAAAAACTTTAATATATGCTTGCATGTAATTGCTATTACTCTCTTGGGTGAATTACACTTTCGTCCTTACTGTCAGAAATAGCTATCATTGTTCGTACGCCCATTACCTCGTTAAAAAAAGAAAATTTCGAGATTCAGACGGCAAGTTGTTTGAATATTTTAGTGGAGAGCATGTTTTAGGATACTTTTTGTAGGATTTTTGAATGCACTGCAATAGTTTAATACGTTCTAGTTAGTTTTGATCTTCTTAACTTCGGCTGGTTTTGGTTATAACAGCTCTACCATATCATTCTCAGCGATCGTGGATAGGCTGCAAAACTCGCAATTCAGGAATTATCAAGGGTTGCTAGGAAATGGCAAACCACAGTCTGGAATATATTATTTTTCCGGAATAGGGCGGAATAGTATATTTCACTACCAGTCCGGAAACCAGGCTTTTCCGGTGCGCGCACGACACTTATCGGAAGTAGTGCAAGCACGGGAAAAGCTGTTTCTGGTCATGTAATGAACGATGTTTATCATAATACCTCTCTGAAATCAAATCATAAAATTATTATAATTGTAATATTATATAGCTAGCCCAAACTGACCCAAACTTGCAAGGCGCAGGTATCTAATATTTATCAAGAGTTGCTATGGAAATGTGTTTGTATGCTTTATATTGAATAGGCAGCTAGTTTTGATGTATTTGTGACAAGTAAGGTCAGATAAATAATTTAATTTTGCTTAAAATTAGACTATGGACGCTAAAATGTACTAGATTAATTTTGTAGACTGCATCGCTGTATAATTTTAACCCAATTTATTATACTTTATGTTTATTTTGTAATTAAATAACTGCAAATTTAGCACTTAGCACTAGCAACGCGAAAAACTTTTCCGTGCTTCCGCACTGGAAATTGTTTTTCCGTGCTGGCGCACCGGAAGACTTACGTTCCTAGGCCGAAAAAGTAATTTTCTTACTGCTTAGTGCTGCTTCTAACCACGGTTGTGCCTCTCCAGCAAATTTCACCGTCGCGTCGGCCAAGTACGTACATAATATACCATTTTAGTACATCCTTTTTCATAATATCTTTCCTGCTAAGTATTTTCCAGCTACAATATCCTACGTAAATCCCCTTTCCGCGTGAATGTTACCTGCCAAATTTGGCTTAAAAATTGTGTCAGTGGAATTGAAATGCTCCGCCAAAAGATCTTTAGAGAGATAAACCGAACATGGATTAAACTAAATTTTACTTATCACACATAATATCTTTAAATCACATTTTATAAGAAAACATAAAAATATAACGTGTTTTTTAATTTTTGAACTTGTTTTGAAAATTGACATGATATTTCGTAGTGTTTAAAGAGTTTTATTTGAATTTAATTTTTGATATTTTTATTTTATACTTAATTATTTAGCTCAAATTGAGGAAAAGTATGTCTGGCAATGTCTAAAGATGAATTAAAGATGTTGACCCAATTCTTGATTTTAAAGCTATTATAAAATTTTACGACTCGTATTATATTCTAGGAAGCCGTTAAAGGTTACGGCTACAGATGTCCATGACAGCATGCAATGCATAAGACGCTATTTCAGTTTTCATACAATATGTTCAATGATCAACATATAATATTCGCATGTTATGATTCTTATTCAAAATTTATTTATATTTCTGATGTTTTAGAAAAAAATTCTATATCATATCATTATATCAATATTTAATTTCACATTTTTCTCCAATTCTTCTATTTATTTGGTAATCAGAAAAAATCAGAAAAAGGCATATCACTAAACTTTTCTATTATGATTTTTATAAAAATATCTGGGCAACATAATTAAGGAACTGTTGGGAACTATGGAATATTATATTTGCAATGGCTAGAAATTCTGGATGAAAAACTTCTTAGTGGATGCAGGTCTGTGGTGCTGTATAAAGCCAAAAGCTAATTACATCATTGATAATTATCTATGCTTGCTGGCATTTGCAAAAATAAACCAATGAGGCACAAACTGCAAAATAAATTCCAGAAAACATACTAAAAACAGAGGTATGAAGATTCAGGCGTCTCAAGATTTATTGGTTTATGCTCCTTTCTTTCTTCTTTCAGCATGGCTCTGCTCCGAATGGGCAATTCGCCGGACATGGTTAATACTAAATCAACTTTGCTTAGAACAAAATAGTAGTCAGTAGTATATGTAGACAAGATTATTCATGTTATGTGTTGCTTCTTCTGTAGTAAGCTGGTGTAATGATTGGTTTATTGATTCCAAACAAAAATGTATGAGAAAAATTTCAAGGAAAGACTGGAAGACAGTAAGTCCTAGCAAATGGTCAAAAACTATAGAATACAGGTAGAGAAAAAGTACGAGTTAAACTTGTAAATTAACAAGCTGCCTCTTCAAACAAATAAGTGCATACTCCTGGTTTATTAATGAAGTTGTTATCCGTGTATAGTCACGACAGACGGTAAGAGCGCACCCGTCAGTCGTACGACTGGAAATACCTAGAACGTCGCTTTACAAGAACTCCTTTGTCTGGCGCACTGCATCGCTGTAGAACTCACTCCCAGGACATTTGTTTCTCCCTAATTACAACCTACAACTATTTAAGAACCGTGCCAATCAACATCTTCGCACACACACCGCTCGTCGAGTGTCATAGGATGTTCCTTTAATGTATGCCACAAAAAAAGTCGAAAACATTAAAATTACAAATGATTTATTTTCAACCAAAAGCAGGGTTGTCTGGTAACACAGAAAAATATAAAGTTGAAAACAGAAGAGGTTGTCGTTGCTGTATCAGTATAAATGGCATGTATCGGCCTGAAAGTTCACCTCCCCATGTAGATATAATTCAAGCCTAGTAAATTTGTGGCAGCAACGCCTTGGTAATCTAAATAATTATTATTATATGACGATCTTAAAGAATGAATTGCCGGATATAGACTTTTCAAGAGATCAAACTCGTGAAAACTATGTCTGTTTAGCAAGCAATGCTCTTCAAGAGCAAACACTCGTCGTTTCGAGGTACAAAATATTTCCAAACATTTACAGATGATTTCATCCGAATGTTAAAGGTATATTTTCTTTAAAAACAGTAGTTGCTAAAAATTTAAAAGCATATACAGCATTTGCAGTAAATAATTGTATATGCATAATTAAATGACTCAAAATTCATAATGACATCAATTTCGTGATCAGGAAGTTATCGCAAATACTTAAAGCCAGTAAAATTCAGGAATGAGAATATATTGCATATTTTAAAAAAATTATTTCCTACAGAAGCGCTACTCTGGATGAAATAAAAGCCAAATTTAATCTTCCTAAAAAATTTTGCATACAAAGCTTTTATTCATGTTCCCAAACAATTGTCAAAGAAACTCGATACCAAATCATACTTTTGTTGGATACAACAAATAATTAAAGTAATATCTTTTTATTCATAGTAGTTCAAAGAAGTTCATCATTGCAGGAGATGCTGTAGTTTTAACATACTGGGATATTGGGCAGATGGGTGTAAACTAAATAAGGAAATTTATATGGAGCTTCCAAATTTGCAAGCAGTTTAA
>MU187238.1:0-30272 GCA_016904865.1 Pissodes strobi | reverse complement strand
TTTTTGTCTTGTATGAAAATTGCCTAAGGCAAGAAGAATGGCATTGCCTCGATGAACCAAGAAAATTGAATATTCTTTCTAGGGTCAAAATATCAGCCAAAAAAAGTAAAAAAGTGAAAAAGCATATAGTGAGTGTATCATGTCAAGATGCTATTGGAAGCTTGTCATATGCATTTGTGCACTTAATCAGACATTTCTTTCGTTATTGGAAAATTAGCTATATTACGTAAAAATCTAGGAAGAAGTCACTGGACTGCAATCAAATGAGTATTCAGATTCTTAAAGTAAAATAGAAAGAACCATCTGGTATTTAACAAGTACTACAAAAATTTACATAGGCATTCTGACTGATAGGGATGGGCATTATAAGGATTTTTCGGATTTCGTAGAATGACGGTTCTAGAAAAACTCAAAGAAGTTATATGAAATTGAATTGCAAAATTCTATGACTTCATATTTTTTCTGGCTGGGTATAGTGCTACAATGAGCTGATCATCTAAGAAACAGTCTACTGTGGCTCTTTCCCCAACAGAAGCATAGTATATAGTTATGATTATGTCAGCGCATGAAACCATATTTATAAAACAACTTTAAAGACAAACCTTTCCAGAAATGTCTGAGAAATGTTATCATTTACTGTAATAATAAAAGCCGTCGATTTAAGTAAAAAAATTGTCGTTGTCGGGCAAGAATAATATGTAAGACGTGAGGCAACCTTTTCTTAAAAAAAAAGGATATGGTTGATATGGAAATAAAAATAATTCGATTCCACAACATTATACCAGATGGCCTAACTTTTAAGCGGTGAGAAGCTGTCTCGAAATGAAATCAGGACGGGATTGAACAATTTTCAGTAATATTCCATAGTCAAGGATTAGTTTTAAAGGTTTTAAGTATCAAAAAAATATTAAAATTCACTGCCAATGAAATCAGTACTTCCACATGGTATTCATCTCATGAATTAAAGGCACAATTCGGTTTCTTTCCTTCTTTAAGAGTTAGGAATAGTATTGTTGTGCCTTATAATATACTACTTAAATACGCAACTTTAAATTATTGTCAAAAAATCTTGTTAGTTTATATTCAGCATGTTCCCAGAAAATTAGAAAATTATGCATTTTCGATTACAAATTTAACTTTTCAAACAAAATTAACTACTATATTTGCCCCCTGAGTTATATAAATACGCAATTCAAAAAATAATACATTTGGTCAAGAAAATAAACGCTGAGAAAAATGCAACTTTTTGAAATCTGGGAAAAAGGACGAATTATGGACGAGTTTGTATAAGATGAACTTGGTATTCTTTAACGGATAGAATAATGTGTATTATTGAACACAGATTTCAACATTTTTCGAAAAAGAAGCTGGAAGTACTATGAGCTTTTCTTTCTATCCATATTATTAAAACCAAATGTGCATTTTAATTTTTTTTTGCTTAGTGGCATATAAATAGATCAACTAACTAACAATATAGTTGTCTCAACCTTTGTCAAGAAGTTGGGAAAGGAATACAAGAAAGCTCACTCTACCCAATGTGTTGAGTAAGCAAGTAAAGCACATATAAGCTATTCAAGATTGCAAAAGTTACAGATCAAATTAAAAAATTTAGAAGCAAATTTCATCGGAAGAATTAACCCAAATGCCTCAGAGAGGGGCATCAATTTAGTTGCGCCTGGGCGCTAGATGTTCTCCCACTTGCCGTAAGCAAGATTTTTGTATTAGAGATAATTGCTGTTATTGAACATTCTTATTTATTTATCAAACACTACATATTTAACCTTTTTGTGAACCTGATTCATACTTCGTACTTAGTGGGTATCAAATAAACAATTACATCAGAAAACCATATGTATTTGTTTATGAATATTATTAACACATATTTGACAGTTATATATAGTAGGTTTCAATTACAGAATAATTTTCTATCGCAAAAAACAGCGGCTGTACAGGGTGCCCCAAGAAAAGCAGTTTTTTTTTAACATATTTTCTAGCCAGAAACTGCGAGACACGTCAAATTTTATATCAAGTAGGACATTTTTAATACATATCTGATGCCTTCCTTCACTTCACCTCTATATACTCCAGAGCCATCCCATGAAAATTTTCAAATAGGAAGAAGAGCCGAGTGATGTCTCCGTTTTGCATTCTTACGGCACTTTTTTGACAAATGAGGATGAACGCTGCTGCATTAATGTATTTTTTTAAATTATTTTATGTTGGAAACATGTACTTTTATTCCCTATAACCCTCGTTTTGTTTTGTATTACGAATGTCATTTTTAATAATGAAAATTAAAATTTCATGGCGAAAACTCTATTTATTCTAACAAAAACTTCCACCAGTTGAACTAAAACGTCAAAAAATTATCATTTGAAATATTTGATTTTACAATACAGGTATCGATTTTGGTTGAAGTAGATAGTGACACCAAGAGTGGTGTAGATAGTAATGATAACAATGGTTTACACCCTGCAAGAAAGAATTGAGTTGGTAGGCTCTTATTATCAGAACAATAAATCCGGACAAAACGGCAGATAGCCCTTATGTATCGGACCTGATTACAAAGTTTCTGTAGATAGGATTAGTAGAAAACCAGAAATACGAGTTCATGTACAAATTACAACTTTAAGGGTCATCTTGAGAGGGAACAAAACACTTCTGTGCGAAAGATCGCTACTGCATTGACGTCACTAAAAGTACTGTTCACAGAATTGTAACACAGAAAAAAAATTAATCCCTACGTGGTAAAACTTTCTTTAAAAAATCTAATTTATTTATTTGAATAATATATAAAATGCCTTAGTACTCCTACAAGCTGTAACAAATTCGTTGCTGACCACTGTTACATGTTGCAAACTTGCACTCATGCCGGTTTGGATTCTTGAATAATGCCTCTACACTGTCTTAACTTTTAATATGTATTGTAGATGCCTTCAAGTGTTGAACTCGGAACTCCTTGTTTTTTATGGCAATGACACACAGAATAAGCAGAGATCCTATGGCACTCGACAAGCGGTGTGATTGCGAAGATGTTGATTGACATGGTTCTCATATAACTATAGCATGCAATTTGGGGGAAACAGATGTCCTGGCAGTGAGTTCCACGGCGATGCAGTGCGCCAGACAAAGATGTCTTTGTAAAGCGATGTTCTAGGTGTTTCCAGTTATACAACGAATGGGTACGCTTTTGAGGTCGGTCTGCTGTGACTATCTGACAGGCGTCTAGGGGCGGGACGAGGTTGGCCAAATCCTGGGCACATTTGCCGTAAAAATATCTATAAAATAGGGATATCTCGGCCACATGCCTGCAGTGTTCCACACTATCCAGAGCCTGGGTCAACTTCGGGTCGCCAACGAGACGCATAGATCTGTTCTGCATGGAATACAGCAGCTTTAGGGTGTGCTTCGTTGCTGCACCTCAGATGTATGAGCAATATTCTTTGCAGGGTCTTATTTCCGCTTTGTAGAGAAAGAGCAACTGCTGCGGTGTATACAGTTTTTTTGGAACGAAATAGCGCACCAAGCTTCCGCGAGGCTCATTTTGTGATGTTAGCAACGTGGTCATGCCAGGACACATTGCTGTTGACCAGGGCCCGCATTTACTTTCTTAGTAAACGTGACCGCTTGAGTTCTTGCTGCATTGAACTGGACAAAATTTCGGTCGCCCTGAGTTCGAACCCTCTCCAGAATTTGATTAATTGCTGTAATCTACTCCTGTCTACGGTGATATGTATCAGTAGCTGGTAAAGATTTTTCCGATCTAAATTAGGCCACAAGAGTAATGCCATCTGCAAAACTGTAAATAGGTTAGTGGTTTCGGTCAGCAGGTCATTAACATAGATGAGGAACAGAGTTAGTGAAATTGCGACCTAAGGCACATCCGCGTTAATGGTGAATGTGTTTGATATGTGTCCATGAACTGAAACTTACAGAAATCGGTTCTTGAGGAAACTGGCAAGCCAGCTGCAGAGAGAGACTGATAGTACGAAGGACCGCAAAGTGTTGAGCAATTCGAGCTAACCCAAACTAACTTTGTCGAATGCCTTCGAATTATCGAACGCAATCGCTCGAGATTCTCCGTAGTTTCAATCGCCCTACTCCATATATAACTGGCATTGGTTGCCATATATCTCCTGTCGATCTCTCTTTGTGTTAACCGTATTGGTTATCGCTACTTAATCTATTCGTTTCAAGGTACTTCTGTAGTTGCTGATTAACTACACGTTCCATGACTTTGTAGATTTTAAGGAACGGCGATGGTTTGAGGGTGTGGTTTTCTTGCCTTCTTTGGAACAGGTTGCACTCGAGCGATTTTCCAAGAAGATGGGTAAGTTCTTTTTCGTTGAGCAGAGAAAAACGTCTGGAAAAAATAAGGTGTTAGTGTGGGTTAGTCAACGAGCAGTTCTTTAACACTGGCAGGTATTCCGTCCGATCCTGATCCCTCTTGTTTACCTAGTTCTTTGAGGATTTTACGAATATCATGGTGATTAAATTTAACTTCTATAATGATAGTGTTGATGTTCGATATGGTGGGGAGAGCCTTATCCTGGGGGACGTTTAAGGTAGAGTACGATGAATACATTTTGGCGAGCATGTTTGCTTTTTTCCTTGGCTATAGTCGCCGTGATGCCGCGTTCGTCTGTCAAAGGTGAGGAGACGTTTTTGTAAAGTTATTACTTACTGCCTTTTCTTCCGACTAGAAATTCCTGGAGCCACTGGGGCATTGCAAAAGTTAATTCCGGATCCTTTAATTGTGTTTGTCCTTAGTTTCATCAATCACATGTTTGCATTTGTTTCTCCCTTAGGTTCTGCTGTTGAATCAGGGCTTACCTTTTGACGGTAACTTGATGGAATTTGGAATGTATGCTCCGATTCCTGAGGAGATTACTTGCGCAATCTCTTCGCAGCAGACGTCAAGCCAAGGAAAATCTAGGTAGAACTTAGATCGTCTCAGTTTGCACAATTATTGTAAGATTTTAGGAGGCAACGGCGGATCTTTCTGTAGGAGTGGCAGTTCATAAATTTGTGGAAGGAGGTAGCTAATGGCGGAGCAACTGTAATTGCGTACTGGTCAGGATTTGTGGTTAGAACAAGATCCAGGAGGGCCGGTTCGTCTACAAGTTCAGTAAGTTCGCAGCTGATGGCAAATGCTTCAGCTTTCCTACCGGTCTTGTTGGGATGTTTGAGCCAGTTGGTGTTGTGGGCATTGGAATCTCCCAGAAGGATTATTTCTGATTGGTGTGATTGACTTGTATTGAAACAAAAATGGTAGTTAATGTTGTAAAGATGCTTTTGTAGGCTCTAATGCTCGGAGAGCGATGAGACAGCATATGAACTTGGTTAATCCCTTGGCGATGAACTTGAGCCACATGACGTCAAGGTTGTTGGTTTCGAGTGTTTCCTCGCGGTGAAACGAAATGTCGCTTCGGACAAATAGGTAATAAAGGCATATTTCGAACGTATGTCTAAATCGGGAATCTAAGCCATAACCAGGACTAGTTTACTGTTGTTGTTTTTATAGAACATACTTGTTCTATAAGTCTATTTATTTGCTTGTAGATGTTGGTGTACCGAATTAATGTTTCTATTTAGGCTTCTTATATTGCATAAATGTTTGGAACCTCAGCATTGGTTTTTTTTTGTTAGTTTTTTGGTGCTCCACAAAGATTAATAGATGGCAGTACAAGTGAGTACGAAACACCAAGTCAGACTCTACCAAAGACGCATTCTTCTCTCCTATCAAAAAAAGAATGAGATAATACATTAATTGTTATCTATTGATTCATCGACGAGGGTGGTATGTAATCGGTTTTTGATACGTTGCGGCTCGTGTGAAATGAAATATAGATTTATACATTTGACGCCAAAAAATAGGTTGATTATACAGATAAAAAGGGACACGTCGGCGTCGCTCTCGCAATCTGAAGACGACAATCTTAAAAAGAAAAGAATATATCTTTATACAAAGTCAGAAAAAAAAAACTTAAAAAGTAAACTCCAATGTCGTAAATTGGCTAGAAACCAATAGTGTTACACGCTGTATATAGGAAAATATTTTGCTTTATTTATTTTAAATATGAGTTATCTCTTTAGTCTACGTGTACATGTTTTAAAACTAATAAGAAATTGATCTAAAAATGACACAAATGAGGTCAATATGCTTGTTTATTCCGAAAACTTAAATTAAATCTATAGCACAAACAGGGGAAGTTTAATAAAGCAGAACCACAATGTTTATATATGAATAAGAATAATAGCTTTTATGTATATTGATGACTAGGTTAGATGAATAATTAATTGGCATCTGTTGCATAGAAAGTTAATTTATTTGTTCTAAACGATACAAGTAAAATAAAACATTGGAATTGATATTTCGCGTCATGATATGCGCTAAGTTTGGAAAGAAAGGACCGATTATGGACCAGTTTACAAGATGAACTATGCATGAGGTATGACGTATTAATTGTTCTTTAATGGATTGAATAATGTATCTTAATAAACACAAAATTCAACATTTTTCAAAATAAAAGGAAGCAAGCTGGGATACTTGTTCTCCAACTGCTGCCATAAGCAAGTTTACTTTGTGTTAGCTGTACTTATACGTTATGCTTGAACATTCTTATTTATATATCGAGCGTTACTATTTAACCTTTCTATGCACCTGATTCATACTTGGTACTTAGTAGATACCAAATAAATAATTGCATCATAAAACCATATGTATTTCTTTGTGAATATTATTAACATATATTTGGCGGTTTTCAATTTCAATACTTGATATTCCTTGTTTGGTTCCTCAGGATTCATTTTCTGTTAGCCTATGGTGCCTCAAAAAGATAAATCTGTCATCTATAAAGCGAGCTTCCAAAGCTAATAAAAAAAATAGATAAGAAATATAGATTTATACAACTGACCGAAAAAATAGGTCACTCCGAATCTGAAGACGCCATTCGTAAAATGAAAAAATCTTTATACAAAGACAAAGTCAGAATAAAAAATTAAGTAATACTTTACTTTATCTAAAGTAAGATAGACCAATTTTTGTACAATGCATAAGCTCGAATGTCGTAAGTATGCTAGAACTCAATGGTGTTACACGATGTGTAGAAACATAATTTGCTTTGTTTATCTTAAATATGGGTTATCGGTTTATTTTGCATGTACATGTTTTAAAACTAACGAGAAATTGGTCTGAAAATGCCCCAAATGAGGTCAATATGCTTGTTTATTCAAAAAATTATAATTTAATCTATATCACAAACAGGAGAATATTAATAAAGCAGAACACAATCTTTGTATATTAATAAGAATAATCGGTTTTATTTATATTGCTGACTACATTAGACGAATAATTAGTTAACACCAACATGTGCTGCATGAAAAGTTAATTCACTTGGTCTAAAACTCTAAACGATGCGAATAAGGTGATGCATTAGAATTTATATTTCACGTCATGATATGCGTTATTCGAAGTCTTAGTCTCTTGTAAAATGTTTATCTTCCATTGTCAACAATTATATTGGAAACACTTCCTCCCTATGAACAATTTTGATAATTTTATCCTTCCTCTTGTTCACTAAGTGCAAAACTTTTTAAAACTCAAGCAAGTCAATTGACATAAATTGTCTGAAGGATTTCCACATCGTTAACGAACATGTGATTTCGAATTAATATGCTTCTTATGCTTCGTCCAATAATTTTTATATTTGTTACTTTTGTTTGAATTTGCTGTTATAATGAGTTGATGGACCAATCAATTCCATAACGTAATAAAGTAATATAACTAGCAGCTCAAATATGCTACACTCAGAGGTAAAATAATCGATTGACGCAAATTTTCGATGAATTTCAATAGCAAATAACTTTTTAGTTGATGTCTGATTTAAAGGAACTTTGAAGAATCGCTTTGTCATAAGTTTAGGACACTCTGTGGAGTGGTGAAACAGTAAATTTGTTCTAAATTAAGTTTTAATTATCAAAACATTCTAGTTTTCACTAATATTTCTGTACAAAAACCAAGGTTGCTATAGAGGATGGCAGTGACAGTTTTGTTGAATCATTCCATACTTGGATATGTCATTTACGGGTCTCAAGAACTTTCAAATTGTTTTTTGTAAATGAATGTGCGTTACTTCTGAGGTGTCATCTTACTTTTTAAAATGGATACGTCTCCAACTGATGTTGCCAAAGGCATTACTTTAATCCAGGATGGACGGTCACAGTATTACGTGGCAAGAGTTTTACACGTCACAAGAAGTAAAGTACAAAGGACTGTAAATCAGTTTAATCAGCACCATCGAGTATAGTAGAAGGACTCAATGTGGTAGGAAGAGATCTACAAATGAACGAAATGATCGCTTTATTGCACTAAATGTTTTACGTGACAGAAGAGTAACTTCTTTGGAGGTAAAACACAGATTGCGTGTGTACGGCAGGTTCGAGCAAACGAGAGAACAATAAGAAGGAGGTTATCAGACATTGGACTATACGCAAGAAGACCTGCAATTGCTCTCGAGTTGCTTAGAAACGATAGGGTTGAATGCCTCAGATTTGCCAGGAACTTCAAAGCATTGATGAGTGGCAAAATATCCTATTTACCGACCAGCAAAACCATTTTTCGCCTGGAGGAAGCTATGATGCAGGTTCAGGTATGGTGTGGGGTGGCATGCAGCTCGACGGAAGAACGGACTTGACCGCATATTACGAGAGTTGTTGATAAATATTTAGATGAGGTGGAAATTTCAAAAATGAATTGGTCCCCCCGCAGTACTGATTTAAATCCGATTGAACATGGGGCACATTGGGCAGGAAAGTACGGTCTTGGATACCTGCTCCGGCCAATTTACAGAAGCTTAGTAACGTACTCTATGAGGAATGGCAGCAAATTGATCAAGATCATTATATAGAAACGTATTGATGGGATGCCAAGGCGTATGGTATGGAGGTTGTCATTCGAGCACGTGGAGGAAACACTCGTTACTGAGTTATTTGTTACTGTTACTGTTATTGTTATTTTTAAGTGTATTTTTATTTAATATCATTTTTGTGCTTTCAGTGTAAATTTTGTAATGATTTTATAGGGGATTAATTACATTTTGGTAAAAAAATTTTAACTGATTTTATAAAAAAAAGTATGGGATGATTCAATAAAACTGTCACTTTCATAGCTCCATAGCAACCTTGGTTCATTGTACAGAGAAGTTACAATGTTTTTTTAATCCATATTTTCCACGAAAATATCAATATTGAGGTAAACCAAAAACAAAAATGTTAATAATGGATATGACTTGATAACCAAAACTTAATTTAGAATAATTTAATGTTTCACTACTCCACAGAGAGTCATGGTAAAATACATATTTTTGTGTAAACCTGTATATTATAAACGTACCTCTATTTTTAGTAAATTTTTAACATGTCAGCGATTCTCCATTAATATATCCACAATATTCTTTAAAATTCATTTAAAACTGACATCAACTAAAAAATTTATTTGCGACTGAAATTCATCGAAAATTTGTGTGAATCGATTTTTTGCCTGTGATTGTATAATATATGTCCTAATTTTCTCCGTTTTCACAGTGCACCGAGTCAAATTTTAAAGAAGAGTTAAGTGCCACAGTGGTTTTAATGTGGCAAATCCACCAGAAGCGTGCATATGGGTAAATGGCCAAATTATCTAAAAAATAAAAAATAAATTTAGGCTCCTTCAATTTGTGAGATTACTTTCGCTGTATCTTTGACTTGCGCATGTTTGAATTTATTGAAGAATCTTTTCGTGAAAGAATCGATGATTTTTCTACTAAATTCGTAAGTTATTATGAAAGTCCAATGTCATTTCTGATCGTCAAAACACTGTTTGCTTGTTATCATATTTTTGTGAAGTCACCGTATTTAATGATAATATAATAATAGCAATTGTTTTAATAAATATGAGCATATTAAAAAATTTTATGCAGATACATATTATATTGATTGTGTTCATCACATACCTAGTGGTATCATCAGCTTTCCATTTCGCCAGCGGTTTAAAAGATTATGGATTATTATACGGTAAACATTGGTCTTTAAAAGCCACTAAGGGCCACTAGTTTGAACTCCGATTATCCACTCTAATCACTTGCTAAATTAATTTGTGTCTTGAATGTGTAAATAACAATATTCATAGATGTGTGATATTCAAAACACGCTGATTAATTAGCAGTGATTAATCGAAGTTCAAAGTAGTGGCTCTAAAGGTATCAAGAAGGCAGATGCGCCATCTATAGTTTTATATTGTCCTTTTTTCTCTCGAGTATAAAGAAAAGAAAAATAAACATTATACCGCAGTGACTCAACTGGTGATATCCAGTTTTCGGTAGCAACGGATAATAAAAATTAAAGGGCATGCAAATTAAATTTTGTTTACGAAGGTATAACCAGCATTTACAAGAATAATTGCATTAACCAACGAACTAGTAGATGAGGCTGAGCATTCCATCAAAAAACCATACTTACTGAATAAAAATCATTCGTCCATGTCCGCCAATATATCTAGATTTAAAGATATGCATGAGAATTCTTTTAGCAACCAACTGAAAATGCATTTGTTATATTTTTACATACCACTAAAAAGCTTTCTTTAAATTTATTTTTGGACCTGTCAAGAATTCTTTATTATAGTTGACGCATGCTTTCAGTAGTTGCCAAGTGGATAATCTCCAATACATTATCACCTTCTGTTTTAATAATTTGATTTAGTGACAGAATGCAAAGTTGTTTTAAATTATATATAGTTTTTACTGTACTTCTCGATCTTTTCCACTCAATGTTGAGACTAATATAATTAGGATCAAGTTTCATTTTATGTCAGTGGATGTCCGCTGACATTTTAAACTAGGTATTTAATCTGTGTGAAACTGATTTTCAATATTTAGGCAAGAAAAACCATTTGAATACGGTTTCGTAAAAACGAGGGAAAAACACGAATACAAGTGTACTTGTGCTTTTCCGAAAATAGTCGTTAAACCAATTGGATTTTGTAATAGATATTCCAGTTTATACTATCTTTTGATTTATATTGTTTCCTCTTTATTAATATATCTTACTGTGATAGTATGGGGATCGAAAAAAATATATACGTATTTGTTCCGTATCTTAGGTGGATGCAATCTGAAATAAAGATATTTCCGTATAAACATGTTGAAAATTCTTTGTTACTCAACTACTCTAAGCCAATAAAAGATTTTATCTAAATTACTGGCATAGTAAGCTGAAAATAAACGGCTTTTCCCTAAGCCTATTAAAGATTTTCAAGGAAATTACTGGCCTAATAGGCTGAAAATAAACGTCTTCTTCCTAGAAATAAAAACAAAAATGTAATAAATTTGTTTTGATACATATACAATTAGTCCGAAGTAAAATAGGTTTATAATAGCGGAGAAACCATCACGAAAGTCGTCTTCTAGTTCGGCAACTTCGCTGTTTTGGAAAGTAGTCTGGCTTTTATAAGTGAACATAATGCTTTATGGCATAAAAAGCCTTTAGAAACAATTGAGACATATAGCCCAGGACAATTCCCTGAATTTATATAGCTGTAGTTCGCTCCGTTATCACCTACAGGTCCATCGTATGGTGGACTGGTATCCCATGGAAAGATAACAAAGTCTGAATGTCCAGTGTGAAATTTCGCATACCCGATAGTGATGCGTGGTTGGGGGCGGATCGCATCCCACGTCCGGTTAATGGGGTCGGCTGGTACATGATGTAACCACGGAGACAAGATGTGATTTTGCTTTTGAGACTTGTGCTACCGTGCTTTAGGCCGATGTGCACCTTCACCGGGTAGAAAATCTATATCTGCTCGGACAGCAGAGCTGCTCTGTTGGCTCTTAAGTGTATTATAATCAACTCTGCGCTAGTGTCCGAGTGCAGGGATGTCTTGGGGGCACTGGCTTGGCACGATAAGGTCAGCCTGGTTTAGGTTCTGGGACACTCGAAATGGTGATCGTAGACGGCGGAGTTGCGCAATGCGTCCAATGTGATCTGAGCCTGTAATACTCGTAAGTGTGTCCTACAGTACGGCCGCCGCCATCCTAAGCAATGCAAGGAATGTACGGCTTAGGGATCTATGGCAGGCTTCTCTAAGAATGAGGGAGGCGGGGCTACTCTTGGGTGAACCAGCGCCTTGTAGAGTGAAGACCTTGCTGGGTCTGAAGAGGGAGGTCAGAAGGCTTGTGATGGGGTCCTCACAGGGCAATGTCACTTGGACAGGGATCTACACCTACTGCAGTTCGTAGAACATCCGGGATGTAGGTGGTGCCTGGAGAACGAGGAATCGTTCGTTCATGTTTTCGCTGAGTTTTCAGCATTGGCTATGATATGAGAGGTGTACTTTGAGAGCTGCATGCTGATCCGTAAAGACATAAGAAAAATTAAGCCGAGGAAGCTGTGTGCTTTTGCTAGGGAGGCTAGCTGAGTTGATATGAGAGAGGGTGCCTAGACTGGCGATTTAGGTGCAAAGGATATTCCGCCCGTACTATAATTTCATCATAAGTGGATTCTGCTGGGTTGCTTTATTGTTCTTTAGAAGCTATTCCAGGAAAATTACGCTCTACTACTATAAGGTGGAATTTCACAGAAGGTCATACCGATTAGTATACCAAAAGGGATCAGTCTTAGAGTGAAGGATGATTCTTATTAGATCTATGAAGAGTTCCAGCACGGTAGATTTATTAGCGCTAGAGGCAGCCACTTCGACAGAAACTGAATACATATACATTCGTTGAAGGACACTTCCTTCAATGAAAGTCTAAGGTGATTTATTCACGTCATAGGAAAAAAAATAAAATTTACCGCGGATACATTTACTATTCTGGAGGGACTGATGTTAATCATAGATATGGTATTGCGATTCTTGTCACAGACGAAATCGAGAAAGCTGTCCTGGACTATGTACCTCTTAGCGACCGAGTCATGTTACTAAGGCTTCAAAGGTCTCACCGCATAATGAACATCCTACAAGTATATGCACCCACCAATGACAAATGAGAGGCAGAAATAGAAGAATTTTAAAACAAAGTGGATGAACTAATGAAACTGACTAAGATGGGTGAGATCACAATTGTTATGGGAGATTTAAATGTCAAAATTGGAACAGGCGCGGAAGGCGAATCTGTTGGAGCATATGGTCTTGGCGAGATAAATTCTGGAGGTGATAGGCTTGTACAGTTCTGTAATGAAAATAATCTCTCCGTATCCAACACCTCTTTCAAACAACATCCTAGACGATTGTATACATGGGTTTCGCCTGCAGACGATCAACGCAGAATAGTACGGAATCAGATAGATTATATAATGATGCGTCTCGAGCTAAAAAAGTATGTAAAATCGTTAAAACCGATCCCGGAGCAGATGTTAACAGCGACCATAATCCGGTAGTCATGGATTTCAGAATGAAGCGTTACAAGGTAGTAAAACGCGAAGCCACAAATAAACAAGTATATATTGAAAAACTGAACGACTCGGAAATTCATAAAGAAATACGGCTGAAACTGGAAAAAGAACTGAAGGAGATAAACTCAAGAATGCAACTGAACACAGAAACCATATGGGGGCAGATGAAAGACGCAATAATAAAGATTCAAGAACAGGAGATCGGCTTAAGGAAAATATTAAGAGGAAGGAATGGATGACGGATGAAATTTTAGAACTTATGATACAGAGAAGGGTGGCCAAATCCATACCGTTAAAATATAAAGAAATCAATAAAGTTATAAGGAAGAAGTGCAGAGAGGCAAAGGAAAAATGGCTGGCCGAGAAATGTACAGAGATCGAGGAGCTACAACACAAACATGACTCGTTTGATGCACATAAGAAAGTTAGAGAGGTAGCTGAAGTAGGAAGAAAGGAATAGGAATTCTCAGAGGTACTAACAACGAAATCATAATTGATGTCGAAGAGAAACTAAAAATATGGAAGAGCTACGTAGAGGAGCCTTTTAATAATGACAGACATGAGATTCCCAGGGTAGTAATGGAAGATGGAGAAGACGGACCAGCTACTACAAAGAGTAAAGTCATCCACGCGCGATAAAGACTCAGAAAAACAGAAAGACTACGGGAGCAGATAAGGTGCATATGGAAGTACCTAAAACCATTGCTAGCCAAGAAGGCAAAGGACTGGATCTTATGCTAGAACTATTCAATACTTATACCTACAGAACGGGAAAGATCGCTCCCAGCTGGCCCAAGTCTACTTTTGTAACGATTCCGAAGAAAACAAACGCATCACAATGCGATGACTATCGCATGATTAGTCTAATGCCACATATCCTTCCACATATCCTTAATGTTTTTCTGAGAATAATCCACACTCGAATGGACCAGAAATGCGGAGAACAAATAAGCGACTCTCAATTCGGATTCCAGAACGGACTAGGCGATCGAGAAGCCCTCTTTTCCTTAAATGTTTTAGCACAAAGGTGCAGAGATATGAACATAGGTATCTACGCTTGCTTTATTGACTATCGAAAGGCATTCGACCGTGTCAAGTTGAAGGACACTCCCTTTCATGAATCTCTCAGGTGATTTATTCACGTCATAAGAAAAAACCGCTTTAACAGTTGGTATGGGCATAATTACAGGCGCGATAAATTAATTTGACACCGGATTAATTATATTACAGTAGTCATAACAAATGTGTCATACATTCCATAAGTACCACATATCTGGTATCTAGTGTCGCCTCATCTGCGTCGAAGTTCAGAGAGGAGCAGCTAATTACTGCAGATTATGAGGGCAAAACCAAAGGAAAAAATCACCAAAGCTGATTGGGCTATTCGGACGTATGCTGCAGGTAAATTTACGGCCATGTCATGTCACTTGCTTTACTTCTCGTTGGTAAATTGCTGCGTTTTTCACTTATATTAAAGTTGGGAACATGAGCAGAAAACTTCGAAAATCTGAGGAACCGTTTAGAGATATTAGATTCAAATATATTGTCCTGTTATGAAATGTTATGAGCTATTTTTCAGAATTTAATTAAAAAATGCTACTTCTCTCAGCAGCAGGCGTATTTGTTGCGTTACCGTTTTCTTGTGAGGCAATTTTTTAAAATACTTACTGGAGAAAATATATGTAAAATTAATCCTTTTAATTTTTGAGAAAAGCGTCAATTTTTAAATTAAATTAAAAAATTGTTAATTAAACTAGAACAACACATTTTATTTAAGAAGAAAAGTGTTTTAATTAAATTACAATTTTTTAAATAAGTTAAGATCTTCACATTTTATTAGACAGCAGATATGATTGTTCTTCCGTGGAATTCAGTTGACATTTATACAGATCATAGAAAGAAAGTACATACTTATTAGTATTTTTATTTTAGGTAGGTAAATATCTAATTTATGCTTAAGCGAAAATCTAAGAATTAATTCAAATTTAAAACTCGTAATTATTTTCGTTTCATGATGGTATTAAAGATATTTAGAATTGCAGTATCTACCGTATAAGTTTAAACCCTGCAAGTGTTAATAGAATCTAAACTCCTTCTACTATATAAAACGAGCAACGACGGGCCATAATTTGCTGACAAAATAATGTTTTCTTATTAACCAAGTGGCACTGGAATTTGCTAGCCTCCTGGATCTATTCTTAACCACTAATCCTGATCTCTACACGGTAACCGTCCAACCTCTGTTGGGCTCAGCAGACCACAATCATATCTCCGCAACCTGTGATCTTGCCATCAAAACACAGGAGCCACAGGTACCCAGAAAAGTTTGGCGCTACAAATCTGCAAAGTGGCGTGACCTTCGTGAGTGTTATCTTCTTTCTCTTGGAAATGTGTTTGTTTTAAGAATCGTCTGAATCTGCTGATGAGATAACACAAGTTATCCTAACCCGTATGGAAGCTTTCATCCCCTTTTCTATAAAAAGTATCTCAAACAGTAAACCATGCTTTCGTAAAAACTGCTCAAGAGCGATCAATGCTAAAGATGCCGCTTACCGCACATGGCGCCGAGATCCGGCAGCCGAAAATCGAATTATACTCATCATGACTGGAAACCAGTGTAAGCGGCCCATTGACGAGAGCAAGGAACGATATACCGAGCAGATCAAGAACAAGCTTCTCAGCTGCCCTAACGGATCGAGATTCTTTTAATCAGTTGCCAAAGCTGTCAATCAGGGTTTCTCAATGACCTCAATCCCACCATTGATCAAAGATGATGGATCAATGGCGGAAACGGCCAAAGAAAAAACGAACATTCTTGCCGAAATGTTTACATCAAATTCTACCTTAGATCCTCAAGGAAATGCTCTCCCAACTGTTCCAGGTCTTGTATTTCGCCTAAGGGAAGTGAAACGAAAAATCGAAGGCCTAGACACTAACAAGGTCATAGGATGCAGGCTTTTCTCCCTATCATACAGAACTGCATGCTTTCCTTCTAGCTAGAAATGCGCTCTGGTGCAACCAATCCCGAAGAAAGGTAAAAAAAAACTATTCCAAATAACTACCGTCCAATTGTCTTAGTTTCCATAACGGGCTCCGGATCATGGAGAAACTGATCAACGAACAGCTATTAAAATATCTCGAATCGGCAGGCATCATCAGCGATCGCCAGTATGGCTTCCGCAAACACAGATCAACGGGAGATCTCCTGATTTACGTAACCTACTTGTGGTCTAAAGCCATCGAGAGCTACGGCGAATCTTGTGCAGTAGCTCTCTACATTTCCAAAGCATTTGATAGCGTGTGGCATGATGGATTGTTAAGCAAATTGGCGGCATACGGACTACCTTCAGCACGACTTCTATGCCTTTCCAATTTCTTAAGCGATCGAAGCATGCGAGTTGGTATTGATGGACATGTCCCGGAGGAATTTAAAATCAATGCCGGAGTTCCTCTAGGTTTTATACTATCTCCCACAATATTTCTACTCTATTTTAACAATCTCTTAGATAAGACAAACCATTTTATTTACAACTTTGCAGCAGTCTTATATCCTCACTCATCTCGCGAACTCCAATGACAGCCGCTCGTTCCCAACGCGAGCGAGAATATTAGATTGCTGCCATCAATGGGAATATGAACGCCATCGTGAAATGGGGTGAGGAGAACAATGTCCAGTTCAATGCAGAAAAGACTTAGGTAGCTATCTTCTAAAAAAAGGCAAACGCCTCAGGACCTAACTTATCAATGACACTAAACACTGACTCTGGCCTCATCCATAAGCTTGCTGGCTGTCAACGTAGAAAACAACATGTCTTGGCATAACCACGTCACCAAAATCGCCAAGACAGCAGCACCAAAGGGCATTCTATAGGACAAAAAAGTTGTATACACCGCATCAGCTCTTACTGCTTTATAAGGCCCAGATACGACCATCTCTGGAATACTGTTCCCATGTGTGGAGCTCGGTACACCTGCTCAAGATATTGGACTAAATATAGAGGAGAGCAATCCGTCTTGTGGATGACCCAGAATTGACTCAAGACTTTGAGAGCCTTGAACCTCGAAGAAAAGTGGCGGATCTGTCTTTTTACTATCGATACTACTACGAAAGGTGTTGGAATAACCACACATGATTCCGCCCAGAGTTGTGCCAAACAGAAACACCCGTCAAAAACAAGCTGCTCATCAACATAGGATTCAGTTGCGAACACCTAGGACGTCTATGTTACGGGACTCCTTTTTATGGAAGACTGCGTCGCTCTGGAATAGACTTCCGAGTAACGTCTTTTCCGAAAACTACAGCCTACAGTGCTTCAAGTCCAACATACACCATCTTCTCCGCACACGAACCGCTCGTTATGGTATAGGATTTTCCTTTTGTGTGTGTGCCGATCATAAAAAAAATATAATAATGAATTTCTATCTTTTAAAAGAGGGGTGAGAATGCAGTGATGTAAATACAAGGAAAATGAGTGAATGCATTTCACAAAACTCTGCACAAGATCCAAGATCCATATTTAATAGTAACAGAGACCACTTCGCAAAGACTTTAATCGTAGTTCAAAAGCACATATTATCTCATACATCAGTGCCGACTTAATTGCGCTTATGAGGTTCAAACAATAATAAAAACAAATAACATCACCGAAACTCTGCGAAACCTAAAATTTAATTTACTCCTCATTTTCTTTACATGGTAGAATATTTGCCGTGCTAAATTTTGTATTAAAATTTATAAAATATACTAAAAAACATGTAGTAATTTTAGTCAAAGGTTCTTTTTATTTTTTAATAATCTATAACGCCAAAAATGTATACCATCAAAGTTAAGATGTTGACATGTTTTAAAACAGAATTATTTTTAACTACGCCTTCAAATTCGGTACAGCAGATTTACTGATTTCTCCCCATATACGGCACTAGTTTTTCTATTGTAATTATTATTATATGTCAATAATCATCGGTAACTAAGAAACCAATATTTTAGATAGGCTTTATAGATAGACAGAAGGTTAAGTAATTAGGTCAGATGCTGCTGCAAACCGATGCGGATGGAACACATGTTCGCGATCTGTCTATAATTCTAAATATATTGTCGGGTAAACAATGAACATCATCACAGGAAATAGCATGCTACTTAAAACTGGAAATTACACATGAAAATGCTGACATAACTCTCACAGCGATGGTTTTTATACGGCCAATGTACACAGTGTGACATTACACAAATATACTTTTTTAATAACTTATGCTGCGTCGAACTAAATAAGGTAAAACTTTAATATACTCTTTTTCTGATTTTTAGTGTTATATTTTAGTGGTTCCTATCGAATATGAAACTGCTTGGTGTTATTGAATTAAAAGATCATTTAGTGTAATTTTTTGCCATATAAATATTTCTATAAGAGCATACAAATTCACATAATACAAAACATATCTCAAAAGGTACTTTATTAAAGAATCAAGCACGACGGGCCAACAAATATTTTCAAGATGGAAATTTAAGAACTAAGTAATTTGATAACCGGTCGTATATGTGGTATCAGTCTCCACCATCTTTTCCTAATAAGACTGATCTAAAGCCATGAACTAGTATATAAGTATATAATAGGGGTGCTGCTGCTGGTGTTGCATTTGTCCAGTTCCAAGTATCTCGGTGTGGCTAAATGCAAAGTAGGTAAAAATAAACCATATTTAATTCTTCCTAGTAAACAAAACATTTCATAACGAAATTCAGATTTTAGGAATCACTCGTATACGGATACGGATAACGAAGGGGTTGGTGAAGCATATATATGCCAGCCCCTTACGCACTTAGGCCACTTGCTCATTGTTCCTCGAGAAAGGTCAAATCCAGCCGTCCTACGGTATTTAGGTATATGAGTATGCGGGTTGGATAGCATCCCTTTATATAGGCCATCATTAACCATTGTGTCTTTAGGTGAGTATGTCTTTGTCTGGCAAGAGCGGGGCAGTCGCACAGAATGTGTTCTGTCGTCGCGTCATCCTCTAAGCATTTTCTGCATAAGGAGTCGTCCACGACACCTATCTTGTGCAGATGGTCATTTAGTCTGCAATGACCGGTAAGTATTTCGGTCCTTATTTTCAAGTTTTTCCTTGATAGTTTTAGAAAATATCTAGTTTAGCATTTACAAGGACCTGTTAGTGTTGTTTTGGATTGATAAAGCCCTCCTGCCGTTTCCCACTTGGTGCTCCATTCTGAAATTGCTGTTTTTTAATTTGTTTGCGAACAGTGTCCAGTATTGGTTCTGGACCAAATGGTTTCATATGAGACGCTTTCTTGGCAAGAGTGTTTGCTCTTTCATTATTAAGATTTCCGTTGTGCCCTTTTTCCAGGCGAGTTACTCTGTTTTCTGCAGATGTTTGGTTTAGTGATTTTATGCACTACTTAACCATCAAGCTTCTGGTCTCCATTTTGTTGAGTGCTTGTACAACTGTCTTGCTGTCCGTCACGAACAGTATATCCTTGTTTATGATTTGCTTCTCTGTCACTTTTCTAGCACCCATCGTTAGGCCACACAGTTCAGTTTGGAATATGGTGCTGAGATTACCTAGTGGAATCTGCATTTCTATATCGAGCTCGGGTATATAACACCTGCGCTAGCTCCTGAGGTTCTTTTTGATCCGTCCGAGTATATGTTTGCGACAGATCATTTATTGAGTCTAGTTGGATTTTGAACCGTTTGTTAAGTCTGATAGTTTCTCATCAGTCTGTGTTTTGGCATCTAGTTGGGATGGTTTGGAGTTATCTTGTCTGTGCCTGTCTGACAGGCACAGACAAGATAACTCCAAACCATCCCAACTAGATGCCAAAACACAGACTGATGAGAAACTATCAGATGGAAACACTATTAAGAAACAAGTTGCCACATAACTCTTAGAAAGTGACAAATCGTAGAAACAAGTTCAATAGAGAAACAATAGAAAGACCAATCATAATCGACCGACACCGAGGACGAAGTTAAATAATAGGGAGAAAGAGGAATATATAACAGTAAGTAAGTGAGTACTGGAGGAGATTGCCGTAAATCCAACCACATCTAACAGCTACGCTTATATACTTAAAAAATTGGTAAACAAAATAGATTCAGAGGCAATAGAACTGAAAATATCAAACATTAGACAGACACGAAGTGGAGAGGTTTTAATAGAAATTGTCAAAGGACTCGGAAAAGCCGACGACCTCAAATCATCCTCAGTACTCGGAGACTAGATCACGGTTGGAAACTTGCAATAAAACCTTAACATAGATGTTAGATGGAGCTACCAAAAAAGAAAATGTGATCTTATCAATTTAATTATTGATGACACCAGAAACAGATCATAGCGTTTTTAAGATAATAGCAATGCGAAAAACTTATGGCGAAACACAGATAGTCTGCTCATTGCCTGCGCAGATTGCAGACATTATATTAAAAGAAAAAAAAATAAAAATAGGATGGATTCCATGTGTAGTCAGAGAACGAGCAAAGGGGACACGGTGCTTCATGTCTCAAGCTCGGACATGTGGCAAAATATTTTAAAAAAGTCCAGATACGTCAATGCGCGATCTCTGCGGCAAAGGAGGATATTTTTCCAGAAATTGTCAAGGGACACCATGCTGTGTTGTTTGTCACGAAAATCGTGAACCCAAGGGCAGCGCAAAATTCAACGTCTTTCGGAGAGAGGTCCCTGAGGTTGCTACATACAGGTGAACTTGTATCGACAAGCATAAGATCTTCCATATAAGAGAGCTCGGAAAGAGGTAGCGATATATTACTTCTTAGCGAATACTACAGAAAGGCAGGTGCCAGCACTTGATTTAAAGCTACTAGTGTTAAAGCCGCAATAGAAATCCAAAATAGAAGTATAACTTCTCAGTCACCAGCTTCAACCATTCAATAGAAAATTCTGATTTTTTGTGTACGTATTTTTGAAAATTTTTTAGCTATTTTTTTGGCATATTATTACAATTATTAGCATATGACTGATTGCATGTCCATTTCGATGGACATTATAACTTTGAGACCTAAACAAAAAAAAATAATTTCAAAAAATATGTTTTTAAAAAACTGGATGTAATTAACAAAGAAGTATATGTCCATCTTACATCTAGCACCATCCTTTTTTATCATCAAACTCGGGAAAATGTTAGTAATGATCATATTTCTGGTCAACTGGCCTAAACTGGTCTCTCACTCTTTTCTTTTCTCTGGCCCTATCTTTATTTGAGTATCTTCCTCGTCTTGAAGGCTCCTTGACGTTTACCAATTATTTGAACAATGCTTATTTGGGAATCCTATAAGTCTATGATATAATTGGACAGATTGGACTGCAACCTTAAGCTGTCTGCATCTTGCCAGTATTCTACCCACGAGTTTACCACTGTCATGTCAAGAAGAGACATCATCCGAACTGTGCATTTCGGGATCGTCTAGCTCATCTATCAAGAGAAAGTCTAATTTGTCTTTCAAGAGAAAATCTGATTTGTCAACGCCCTATATTTGCATTATATCTAGTAATGGCTTCAGGTCTCTAACGTTGACATAATTTTTGTTTTTCCCCTATCTTTAGCAGTTCTCGAGTGTTCCGGGAGTAACAAAATTAGAAGCCACTACAACTGATTTATTGTCATATCATTTTGTTATCACTATGCACTCATGGCTAACTGCGACACTAAATCTCCCACTTCCTTTCTGTCTCAGAATCAATTTTTGGTTCAAAGAATCGTTTAATCTATATTATTCCACTAGCCATAATTGACATCGAACTCAAATATTGGAACAAGTGTTAAGTGCTAAAAATTATATCAAAATAAGCATCATGGTGTTTTCTGTTATTCTTTCAGCGCACAAACTGAAATAAACGGCGCTAAAACCGTAATGCAGCTGTTACGGTTTTAGCGCCATTCTCAAATTGAGCGTTTATTTCAGTTTGTACGTTTTGATAAATGATGAAATCTTATACGTGCCACTAGAACCTGCCAAAATCCAAATTTTGATTCCCCATTTGCTAGGCTTCTTGGAAAGATATTGTTTATTATTTACTTGCTCCTTAAAGAGAATGATCTGATCACCTACACATGAATGTGTTTTAGTCTGAAGTTCTCTGCGGCGTTTTCAGATTGAATCGTAGATGTCTCTAACCTTCCAAAGACGATCCATGTTGTCCTCTGGTCTAGATGTTATGCCATGTAAATGAATGCAGTTTCTCAGTTCGTGTTATGTTTTATTGTGTTGAATATAAATTAGTCATGGTTGTCATTTGTACAAATAAAAAATCAAGAATGCACTTCATGAAATAAGTTCCTCCGCATTGGTTCTCTAAGGAATAAACCAATTTATTGGCCGAATTTTATAAGTAGCACCATAGATATCCATGAAACCATTATTTTCTTCATTATTTATGTTCTGATTTTCTATCTGTAAGTTATCTGAGTTGATGTCATTTGTTCGATTATGTTGTCAATATAATTTTCTTCTGTTTGGTCTAAAAACTCACTTAGATCATCAATTTTTTTCTCGTCGTCTTCTCGCAACCAAAATTACTGAATAGTAATCATTTAGGAGACATTCTAGAAGCTCATCGTCGGTAAGAGGCCGTTGATATTTTCTTTTTACTAAAGGAATTTTTCATCTCGTAAGATCTAGAACAAAAAATAACCGTATGAAAATTTTATCACTGGAAAGCAATTTATCCAATGTATTGGACATTAGATCTCTCGATTGTATGCATGATCCATGATCGTCTAGAATTCGATTCTGTTCAATAAAAATCAATATTCTACAGCAGCTGCTTTCGCGATGCTATTGGCAGACAATAAAACGTATCACTGTAATCTCGGTCCGGCTTCTGCCTTGCGGCAAAGATGGCTATACTATACTAACTCAATATGTATGCAAGTTTTCATGGGTGAACATTGTGACTTAGAGTACAGGAATCTTTTTTTCATCTGTAGATGTTAATGGATGTCTAAAAGGTTGAACTTTATGATTGAAAGGTTAAATATAAGAAAATGTCACGAATAAGCTACCAATTTCGTTTAGCTCTGGACTGGGGCTCGAGAGAAATTGATTGAGCTTTGTCGGACATGGTCTCGTAATTCTAAATGAAGGATACTTTTGGAACAGGGTTAAGTAATAGGCATTATATGAGCGACGACCTAAGTAGCAGTAAGATCACCGAACTGGAACGTACTAGACTTTGTGACTAAGTGACCACAACTAAATAGAGTTCTCAATTGGAAACCGAACGTGGAGATGCAGTAAAGAAAGTAGATATTGTATTTGTATTTGTACACGTGAGTTGATCTAAATAGGACCCTCCACTGCGACCCTTGGTCTATTGTGGCTCACATCTGTGGTTTCCACTATGCCAGAGGCTCGATCCTTTTCAAGAACTCGAACAGCTTTCTGGGGTGGATAGTTTTCAAATCTGCAAGTGTGATTTGAGTATTTCCAAAGACTGTTTGTCTGGTTCTTTCCTTTGCTGGACGGTGGCATACAACATGCTCCATTGTCTCTTCGTATTCCGTTTCTTCGGAGAGCCCCATTTTGTTCGTGTGGCTTCTTAGCCGACAATGGCCAGTGTACATGCCTACTACAGCCTCTACCTGCTGCCGGCCAAGTTGAAGAAGCTGTCCAGTCCTAACTCTTTATGGCAGATTCACCGCCATTTGTCTACAAATTGGTTTTGTGTCCGCCTGGAGAGGGCTTCTTTAGCTATGTTATAAGCTATTCCCAGTACTGGTTCTGGTCCTATGAATGCCGTTGCGGCCGCCTGCTTCGCAAGAGCATCAGCTTTTTCGTTGCCTTCATTTCCTGTATGTCCAGGTATCCAGATCAGTGTAAGTTTGTTTTCTCTCCCTTGTTTGGTGAGTAGTTCCTGGCATTTCCATACTGTCTTGGATGAACAACGGCTAGAATCAAGAACTTTTGGATCCTATGGATAAGAAATAGAAATAGAAATGGGTCGTAAAAGAACTAAAGGAAATGCAATTTACAATATCAATCGGGGAAAAAAATGCATGGAAATTATTATGACAGCCGTTTTTCCCAATAAGAGTCTCGATCTCTAATGAACTGCCAAGAAACGGAAATAGATGAGGTTAATATTCAGAAACTTTATGAAGCCAGAAAAAGGCTGAGGTGCAGTAGGGCACCAGGATCGAACCAGATGCCAAATGAAACACTTTTTATATGAGTAGACGTGTAGCCAGAGTTCTCCTTCAGATGTTCAACGAATGTCTGCGCACCGGACTATTTCGGAGGAGATAGAAGGCATCTGGGCGCTTCTGAACAATGAGAACAAACCTCTGGACTAGTCGTCATTCTGGAGGCCAATCTGTCTGTTGGTCACCACAGGAAAGCTCTTAGTAAAGCTAAACGAGCACCTGAAGACAACAGGAGGGCTTTCCACACGAGAGTTGGGCTTTCAGAAATTACGTGCAACTCTGGATGCAGTGAAACAAATAGTTAAGGCAGCCCTGATAATAAAGAATTGTCCACTAGCAAGCAAGAGTTTCTGTGTGCTGGTGGCCCTAGACCCTTTTAACACAGTAAGATGGGAAAAGATTATAAGGGCACTAGAAGCCAAGAAAATACCTACAAATCTTATATAGGTACTTGATGAACAGAATACTAATAAATATTTGACAAGAGTAAGGTAAAATACAACATTACAGCAGGAATCTCACAGGGTGTCATCCTTGTCTATTTTCTGCTGCATGTATTGGACGATGGACTTCAAAATTTAACACTTCCGGACAGCTATTTTGTGAATGGCTTTGCAGATGACGATGACGTAGCATTGGTAGAGATGCCGACGGAGAGAAGTACTGAGATACTGGAGCTGGCCATAAATTATAGCTTGAGACATAACGATGAATGGCTGAACCTAAATGGAGTAAAGCTAGCGGTTCATACACCAGACAATTGAAAATAATGCGTGTAGCATAGGAAATACTCATAAGAAGATGGCATGGAATATGGGACCCTCGAAACGCATGCAATTGCATGCGTTTCGAGGGTCAACAACGGCTGGGCGAACTATATATCATTGTTTTCAGTCGAGAATGGAAATATTTTTAAATTTTTTTCGTGGTTGCGTCCCCGGAGCGAGTTAAGTCAGAAAAGGGCCATGCATGAAGTGAAATATTATTGGAATGGTAAATGCCTAATGAATGAAATATGCAGAAATATATATATAGCGAGCGACCAAGGCATGAAATATAAAAAAACTACTAACTCGTACGGTAAGGTATGTGATTTATACACTTTAAACCACTGATGTCTTGTCGCCAGCGATAGACGGTTGTCTTATTTGCAAACAAAGCTGTAGTAGGTAAATTACTAAATAATTATAGAAAAATATACTTTTTACCTAATACGTTATTACTTGACGTGATGTAGTAATAAAATATTAATAGGGCAACTAGACTATACAACGTTGAAATACATATTTCAACTTCTATACAATATTTTTTTTTCGGAATATATTAAACAAATGGTGTGGCGCCGAAATTAAGTTAAATATCTATAAATAAACTTCAAACATATGTGGCTTTCTGGCAGTAAAATCTCATCTCGATTTTAACTGGCATTATTAACATATTAATTTTGTTTAGGAAGCAATAAAAATAAATTTAAATCTATTGATATTTGATAGAAGACATGCACTTGTCATTTGATTGCGAAATTAAGTCAAATTTTTAGTTTAGTGTATGCTGGAAATAGCCTGTTTGCTATTGTTTTCTCTATACTTTGCTATAATACTTTATTTTGAAATATTAAATAACGTCGCTTTCTACAACTGTTCTATTGCTTATGATTGAACTTTGCCTGATGTTTTGTTTACCAGAGAGGTATTTTCTTTTCAGTGCTAGCAACTAAAGGCAAAATTTTACATATTTTAAAAACACACATTTATGAAATATGATCTGCAACTGTTGATAAACACAGTATTTTTGCGACACTTTCTTTAGTTTTTTTTCGATCACGTTTTCAGTTTTCATTTGAGTTTTAAGTTTCTTATTTCTCCCAAACGGCATTGCTACTTTGAAATGTCTCCCGCTATAAGCACCAGTTCAACTATATTTTAATTCTACTTTTTCCCTAGAAAAAAAAATGATCTTATTGCTCTTAATATTCGATATGATTTTGCAAAATGATGATCATTGCAAATGACGCAGTAGTCCTACATCAGCAAAATAATTCAAAACCAATGGATAGGTAAGATTGGAGTTATGCGTCTTAATAAATTAAACGAGCAACTCTTGATAGAACATAAACATGAATTATACAGGGTGTCCCATAGTAATGGTACACAGTAAAACTTGAGTAAAAATATTGATATTTGGTCTAAAGTTGACAATACCGAGATACAGTGCCCAAATGAAAATTTCATTTTCGATTTCCCTAATTAACTTATTTTTTGAACCAGTATCATTGCATACAATTTTGTAATTGGGAGTTTTTTTGAGGCCTGGAATCTGATTTTTTTTATAATTTTAATGTTGATTGTACAGGGCACTCTCTGCGGCACTCTGATTACATAAAATAAAATGTAACTTTTTTGCGAGATGTTTGCATCTAAAGTGCCCAGTGCGCTTTTTAAAATATTGTTCATCGTTAGGCATAGGTCTGGGAATGGCTAATTATCTCCGAAACAGCAGGTGTGATTTTAACAGAGATTGATTGTAGCTCAAAATACTGCTGAGGTAAAATAGCTTCCCATTCGGATCTCCGGGTAGAGACTGGCCTGTGGAACCATAAGGCTTGAACGTTTCCAAGGTAGAAAACATTCTACAACATAAGAGGCATCAACACAAATATTAACTCAGTCCACCAGCACCTGATATCAAATAAGCCTCATATTTTAGCTCTAGCAGAAACAAAAGTGAAATCAAGCACTACACATGTTCACTTCAATATACTGATATGACCTTCAGTCCCTATTTCGACATAACTTTTGATTAGCTGTTTTTATACGAGACCTTTTATGTTGTCAACGAGAAGAAACATACGAACCTAAGGACTTCGATGTCATTTGTTGCTTGTATAGACCACCTAGCAAACACCATTATAAACGGCTTTTCCCAAATCTTGGCAATCAAATCGATTTTCAATTCCAAAAAAGAAATATCTGCTTTTGGCATTAATTACTCAAAGTGGTTGCCATTAACTTCAATGCATTTATTAACGCGCTTACTGAATGACCGCATGATTTTAAATAAAAGGTTTTCATTTTGAAATGATTCCGCCGCATTCTGAATTGTGCCCGAATATTGGTCGTCTCTTCATAAACAATGTATACATAAAAATCAAAGAGGTTGAAATCAGGGCTTCGGACAGGTCAAGGCGTTTGACTTCCACGACCAATCTATCCAGCGGTAAATGTAGTCCCTGACAATCCTGGAAAAGTGTGCTGGGGCACCATCTTGCATGGAAAAGATATCATATCAACCAAATAGCCCTGCAGCTGATTTTGCAGAAAATTAAGATAGAGCTGTCCATTTAAATTAGGTGGTAGCTCGATAAGAACATGTAATTGTCAAAAAGTCAACACCAAACATTTATTTTAAATTCGTGCTGAAAATGGCGTTCGGCTACTGCGTGGGGATTTTCTAAATCCCACATATGCTTATTTTTGAAATTGAAGATACCGGTTCGTGTGAAAGTTGCTACATCGCTGAACAAAACTTTATTCAAAAACATTGGGTAGGCGTTTTGCTGGGTACGACAGATTTAAGCAAATTCCAATCTAGTTGGAAGATCAACGGCCAACAAATTCTGAACAGGTATAAAGTGATATGGATAGAGGCCTTCTTTGTTAAAAATTCTATCAATGGATGGTTTACTTACTGGAGTATCAGCAACCATACGTCGTGAGCTAATTTCCGGGTCCTCAGCCATGCGAACTAGTATCTCCTCTTCCTGCTCGGGTGTGATATTTTTAAGGCGTCCCGCATTACGTTTGGGATGAAAAGATCCCATTTCGCCCAGTCTGTCGTAAAGCTTTCTAGAGTTTTTAAAATCTGGCTGCCTTCGATTTGGATAAATTTCCAAATATCGTCGATAAGCTCTGCTTCCGATAGATTCCACGTCTTTCTTCAAAATCTCTTTAAAAGCACTCACAATTTTGACGAATCCCAAGAAAGTTTGACAGAATGAAGTTTCATAGCGCTCTCATTGCAATTGTTTTTATCATCAAAACCTAGTTTCACATAATTGTGCATGCTAACCAAAAAATTGTAAATCCAAAAATCTAGAAAACATTTACAAAGTGTACCTACCTTTTTTGGATAAGAATTATGAGGAAAATGATATTTTTATTAGAAAGGTAAATACACTAGGGTTACATTTATTCTTCTCCAATCAGAGAGCTGCAGAGAGCGCCTCTACATCTACATTAAATTTTTTTTAAAATTCAAATTCCTCGCCTCAATAACCCTCAATCACAAACCCCCAATCACAAAATTGCATGCAAAAAAAATGGTTCAAAAATAAGTTTATTAGGAAAATCGAAAAGGAAATTTATATGTGGACACCCTGTATCTCAGTTATTATCAACTTTTGAACCAAGCTAAGTTTTGTCAAATCTTAATATTTATACCCAAAGAATCTGCAGTTTTATTGTGTACCATTAATTATGGGACACCCTGTATAGAGATGGGGCAGGTGGAGTAGATATGCATAAAATGATTTATTTCGCAAAGGTCAAAATCAATCAAATATTCGAACATTGACGATGAAGATGTAAAAATTTTGCTGTCGCCTTTTAGCGGCCTATAAGTTTATGCGGTGATGGAAATTTTGTTCTCCTTCCCCTTGATTTAACTCAATATCAACTTATATACTCAATGAAGAATATACATTTAATTAGATAGGACTCCTGTATCTGTGCTGTCATTCCTATCATATCATTAATTCTTGAGTAATGTCTCGTTTACATATTTAATGCGATGTTGATGGTGTAAGCAATTCATTATAATATCTGTGCATACTAAATTTTCAAGCATTTCATTGTCAATGTATGTCCTTGTATATAACTGACACAGATGGAGAATAGATAAACTCCTAAATATGGACGTGTATGCATTGTTAATATATATTGGTTATGCAACTTTCTTCCTTCTTGTCGGTCTAAACTTAGAAGTGAACGAATTGAGATATTCAAAGTCGTTAGTTGAAAAACCAGATGCCGAAAATAATTTTCAAAAAGTAGTAAACATTTTATGAGTAGCGCTAGAATTTCAGTGTGGCTCATAATTGTTATTGAAATTGGATTTCCAAAAATAATCATAAATAAAGACAATTTTTAATTTTCCACGATTCTAGTAAGCCAACAGTGTCAAATTACACAGAAGACAGGTTTTCTGGACTAGAAACTAGTTAGAGAAAAACAAGTAAGGTTTTAGTATCTTACTTATTTTTAAAGGATCAAAAAAAGACTTTTTAAGAATAGCTCGACAATCGATATAATGGATGCTTAAAATATAAATTTTCCTAGGACTATTAATGACTTTATTGCATGCCTATTTTGAAAAGGAAATGACCACATCCTTCCGGTCATTTTATTTAGGTACCACATAATTTTGGATGATACTTTGGCAATGCAATTATACGTGAAAACTTGTTAGACAGTTATAAAGTAAAACAATTTTTTTTTAGTTAGTGCTAACAGGTACTGAGACATCCCAATAAGCATTCAAAATTCAGCACCCGGAATTACCATTCCTTGCTCGTATGATTTACAATATTCAGACTCGTAGGAAATAAGAATCATTCCGTGCTTGTTTTATAATTTTTGATTGTCCAAGTATTTATAATTGACTA
>JAEQML010041654.1:0-77675 GCA_016904865.1 Pissodes strobi | reverse complement strand
TGTCCCGGTTGGAAGAGCAAAAGCTACAAAACCTTTGGCAGTTCTGTAGGATGAAGAAGTAGCCAAGCGCAACAAAGAAGACATAATTTCTGCGTTTACACATTTTTTAAGAAAAATAGGGACGTTAAATTAGATAATTGTTCGGCCCAGAATAAAAACTGGGCCCTACTTTATTTTTTTTCTTACATAGTAAATTGCAGTGAAGTAAATCTTAAACAACTGACAATAAAATATTTTGAGCCTGGCCATACCTTTATGTCGGCCGATCATTTTCACCAAAAGGTAGAAATGACCATGAAAAGAGTCAAGAAAGTTTTTGATTTTGATGACGTTGTGTCCTGTGTTGCTTCTGCCAATGATGGTAAAATTGACGTCATTAGCCTGAACATTAGGCAATTCAACAATTGGAGTGATCTCGGTTCAAAATTTAAATTAAAAAAAGGTAACTTTTATTTTAAAGATCTGATATTAGCAATTTTTTCCTATGTATATTTACATCTAAAACAGTAAAAAGCAAGTGAAAAATATTTCTGTTGTTAAATCAAAGATCAAAATTAAATTTCTCTAAACTACACAAAAATTGTATTTATTGTCCTATGTGTTTACCCTTTTTCAGATTCCTAAGGATAAACGTCCTAACTAACAAAAGTCAAAGTTTGGGGCAACTCCGCGATTTACAAAGTATATGTATTGATGCATATTGCTTAAAGTTAACTCATGCCAAACTTTCATTCCTTTTGAAAAATTATTAGATAGTGGACAATATGAAAACAGAAAATCGTTAATATATCAAAACTTTCCTCAAGTCAGATAGGACTTTTCAGCTTAGCAGGGCAGTATATATATAAATATATATTGCAATAACAGTTTTAATTGAACTAGGCTATCCTCTATGCTCATACTTCGCATAACAACACCTCAACGAGGGGGCTGGTGTAGCCCTATATGCATCAAAATACTACAGAAAATCAGGTGGCGCATTCAAATTCCCTGGGTATGTCCATACACTTCAATTTTATTTTTTTTTTATGGCAGTGGCACACACACTAAAGGGAGATCCTATGGCGCTCGACGAGCGGTGTGTGTGCTAAAGTAATGCATATCTATGACTGCTAGTGCTCTGTAACTCTAACTGTCGCTCAATTGCCTTACCTCCAATAATCTCCAGTCATGGAACGTATAGCTAATCAGCAATTACTTAAATACCTTGAGACCAACAGATTATTTAGCAATAACCAATACGGTTTTCGCAAACAGAGATCGACAGAAGATATATTGCCATGTGTCACTCATATATGGAATAGGGTAATTGAGAACTACGGAGAATCTCGAGCGATTGTGCTGGATATTTGGAAGGCATTCGACACAGCTTGGCATGTCGGATTGCTCAACAAACTGCCGTCCTTCGGACTGCTAGCCTCTGTCTGCAGCTGGCTTGCCACTTTCCTTAAGAACCGATGTCTGCACGTTGCAGTTGATGGATACATCTCAGACACATTCACCATTAACGCGGGAGTGCCTCAGAACGCAATACTTTCATCAACTCTGTTCCCCATCTATATTACTGACCTGTTGACTGCTGACTGAAAACCATATTCCTGTTTAGAGTTTTGCAGATGACAGTTCCCTTGTCTCTCAATTTAGATGAGAAAAAACCTTTACCAGCTACGAAGATATGCCACCGCAGACGAGAGTAGAATACAGCAATTAATCAAGATCTGGAGAGGGTTCGAACTTGGGGCGACAGAAATTTGGTCCAGTTCCATGCAGCAAAAATCCAAGCGGCCACGTTTACCAAGAAAGCCAATGCAGCGAGCCCTGACATCATCATGGCAGGATCGACCATTCCTTTGTCATCGTCAATTGGACTACTGGATGTCTCGGTCAACAGCAATATGACCTGGCATGACAACGTTGTTAACCTCGCAAAATCAGCCTCGCAGAAGTTTGGTGCCCTATCCCGCAACAGGAAACTGTATACACCGCAGTAGCTGCTTTTGCTCTATAAAGCGCAAATAAGACCGTGCTTAGAATATTGCTCACACGTCTGAGGGCTGCATCGAATTACGCCTTAAAGCTGCTTGACCTCATTCGGAAGAGACCTGTGCATCTCGTCGGCGATCCGGAGTTGACCCGGGATCTGGATAGTCTGGAATATCGCAGAGATGTGGCCGAGATGTTTTCACGGCAGATATTCCCAGGATTTGACCCGCCTCATCCCACCCCCCGCAACACCTGTGAGACAGTCACGACAGACGGCAAGAGCGGACCCGTTCGTTGAACAACTGGAAACACCTAGAACATCACTTTTTAAGAACTGCTTTGTCTGGCGCACTGCATCGCTGTGGAACTCACTCTCAGGACATCTGTTTCTCCCAAATTACAACCTTCAGCTATTCAAGAACCGTGTCAATCAACATCTCCGCACACACACCGTTCGTTGAATGCCATAGGATCTCTCTTTAGTGTGTGAGTGTGTGCGTGTGTGTCATTGCCATAAAAAAAAAATATGGAATCGCAACCATATTTAGGTATATCCAAACTGCAAAGATGTAGGCCTATTAATAAATGAACTAATGGATGAGAGAATTTAGCAGAGGGACATATTTCACGAATCTTATTGCTAGACCAAACAATCCCAGAAATTAATTCTAAACCCTTAAGCTCCATTGACAGGGCTAATTATTATTATTATTATTAAAAACACATCTTGCCCTTCTGAATAAGAAAAAGCACCGTGCAGTAAGTTTGAGCAGAAACAGCCCCCACTGCAGTAATTCGAATGAGCGTTAGAAAGACTTGGATAGTTTTACTAGGAGAGGAAGCTACTTGCATATAAATAAATACAGTAATATGTAGTTCATCAGAGAGTGAGGCAGAATTAGGTTGTAGGCTTTTTAAGAGGATATCTGAGGCCGCAAAACGTATTTTGGTCTATTTGCACTAAAAGTAAATAGGCAGGCGAGAATCTGGAGATTTGTGGCCCAAAGGTTAATATAGGAACTCAAGTTTAGTTGGTTCTGTCATATCAAAAACCTAAGGTGTTTAAGCCTCAGTTTACGCTTACCTGATGTAAAGTAAATTTAAAACCTATAACAGAAGTTTAAAGCACCCCTATAATACGTAATCCTAAACCACTAACAGGGTTAGCATATTTAGGAGGTATATACTTAAACTTACTATGGATCTAAAATTTAAGCACAGGTGCCACTATTTAATTTGCTTGAAAAATTTCCAGATTCTCGATCCTGGCCCATTTTCCCGGCTTCAAACTATTATAAATGAGATTTCAGGCAAATAAATCTACTTACTAACCACAAAAACTATACGCGCGGATATGCTATACCCATTGTAAATTTTCACTCATAAACCCTTTTATTTTCAAATAATTTACTGCGAGCTATTGGAGATATAAGTAACTATTCTCTCTAGCTTCGAATCCCCGCACACAATAATGACTTGATTTTAACGATTAAGTTATTCGCTACGAGTCGTCAAACATGCTCAAACATTTTTCTTATAATACTTATATAACAGCAAAGAATACCGCCCTCATCTTAGTTTTTAATCTGTCTTGTTATTTGCGTAAAATACACATGCTTAGGGCGAAACGTATCAATTGAGGTAGAGTAAAATAAAGCTAATAAGCGTAAGAAAAGATACGAAGTAAAATCCAAAACCCATAGAAAACGTATCGAGCATAAATTATCTAAAGGACTTATTCTGAAAGCAGTGTTTGTAGTTCGTGTTAGACGCGGTCCTGTAAAATCCTGTCAAAAAAGAGGCCGAAATGCTTAAGAACGAGCTTTAGGCGAGGATCAAGATGTTGAATCCTAGGGAGGTACACGCTTTGTCGATTCGGTTTAAATTTTGGGCCACCCGGGAATATTAAATACATGCATATTATATCCCATTCTGTTTCTTCAATTATCTTTAACTTTCTAAATTAAAGGAAACTAGGTTTGCCTTCTTTTGGAAATTAAATTCGTAAATATGATATATGTTAATATATATTTCGTTTGTTTGTTGTCCCAGATTCTTTATAAGCCAAAGATTGTAAATTTGTTGGCCAAGTTCCATCCATTTTTACACTGGCAGAGTCGAACAGTGCTAAAATAAAGTAGAAAACATCAAACATTATTACGGACTCATTCAGTTTTTTTTTATATGTTCAGCACACACACAATGACACAAAAGGAAAATCCTATGCCACTCAACGAGCGGAGCGTGTGCGGAGAAGATGGTGGACGTTGGACTTCAAACGCTGTAGGTTGTAGTTTTCGGGAAAGGCGTTACTCGGAAGTCCATTCCAGAGCGAGGCATTCTTCCAGACAAATGAGTCCCGCAACAGGGACGTCCTAGGTATTGGCAACTGAATGTATGTAACCCAAACTACCTATCTGAGTTGCGCAACCTGAAAGAGCACAGATCGCCTTCAGCAAGCAATTCTTTCTGTAACAATATCTAATCCAAAGTAGTTAATAAGCAATGTCCTTTTCATTATTCATTGGCCTTGGCTCCCATTATATCCGATTATACTCATCAGCAAAGATAACGAAATCCAAGAAACATCATCAGCGGAAACTGTTCTCACTGAATCAGCATACAAAGAGCCTATAAATACTAAACCAACCAAGAAGTAGATATATTTATAAGCTACTCTTGAATTGTAAACCTAACCTAAGTTTTAGTAATAAAAATTGTTTTTTAAAAAAGTTAAAATTGAAAGAAGTGATTTGACAATTGGTGCAGTCAGTAGGATCTTGTTAACGTTGGCAAAACAAGAAAATTCTAATTGACAACGGTCGCCCAATCCTTTAGCAAAGAACTGAAAAATCCTGAAAAAAAACTGTGGCATCATCACTCAACGGCAGGAAGAAACACCTGGTAAAACCCCTGGTAGTACAGTACGTGGAGAACAAGTCGACCTAACGCTCCTAAATGCGTGTGTCTGCTGGAGATAAAAAAACACTGTTAGTCATTCGCATAAAAATCAACTTAGGGGAAAAGCAGTGCAGCTAATAAACTCTAGAAAGCCTTCTTGAACTAAAACAACTTTTTAATGCGCATTTCGGTGATACCAGAGATTTATCATCGCTAATTCAAGATTTGCATACGCATAAAACAATTGCCAAATGAATCGCCTATTACTCTTTTTAATAGAGTACAATTTCTTAATGCAAAAATGCACGCGAACATTCAAAAATATAGCTTTTCGAACGCCGAAAAAAATGTCCAAAATAACCCTTATTGAAACAATGGCTCTTAGCCCCCTATTAACCGGTCTGGAACCTCAAATAGGCCATATATTTACAGCAAGTAACCCTCGAAACTTTCTCGAAGGAAATACGTATTAGCCGCAAACTACGATTATCTATATTTGTAACACAAAAACCTAATCCACCTAAGCATATCCAACCAACACAAATGTTTCAACTACCAAAATGTCTATCATGAGAACGCATAGGTCATTACGCAAATGAATGTCGTTCACAACTGCGTCCGTACACCCCTCAAAACTTTAATTATGCACCCAGGCCCCTTTTATCTAAATAATCAGCCAGTAAACCCTTTGCAACCAAATAAAGGATAAAAACCACAATTTACACAAATCGAAATAATTTCCAACCTCGCCCAACAGTAATTCACAGAAGCCCAAATTTCAATTCAAATAAGCAAAGAGCTCATCATGTCAGTTATAATTATGATTATCCCAGTGATAATTCCCAATCTGATGACAATTATTACAATTATCAAGGCGTATTTTAATCACGTTACTCCCTAATATTATTCATCATTCGATCAATCAATTGATCAACTTGATACTGAAATATATCAGGATTTTCTCACACTACTGACTCAAAACCACCCGCCGATTCAAGTGAATTCGGCAATGAATCCCAACAGAACACAGGATCGAATTCAGTTACTAAATTTGGACGATATGAATCCATCACTGAATTTCCCGAAACATAATTTTCTATAAACCCACTTCTTGCCATCCTAAAAATCTGTATTATATAAACCAACCCTTTTAAATTACTAATTGATGCATTTCAATAAGAATATACTGTAAAACAATTTAATCAACATTTTCCCGAAAAAATTACAAATTTAAGAAATTACTGACCAAAACTCTCATATCACGCAAACTACCCTTATTCCCTTTGATACGCAAAAACCCTCCAAACTATTTATTAATTTACAATCTAGATATAGATTTCCATGTAATATTAGGACTCGGTTTTTTAGAACACTATCATTGCACTACATACTTCAACACTGATGCCATTTTATCTAATCAGGAAATAAAGAAAGTGTATATCTGAAACGCGTTAATCCATGTTGACGACAACAGTGAATATTTGACATCGATAATAAATATTAACGCCATTCAGAAACCTATCAACCTTTCTGATATGAAATTAAACCACTTCCATTTCATTCAATTCTCAATTATAATACGTCCGAAAATCAATATATTCATAAAACAAACCAAATCAAAATATTAAGTACCAATTGCGTACTGAACACCTCAATGAGGAAGCAAAAGAACAAATAACTAATCTTTACCTCGCATTCGAGGATATATTTTATCTTGATGGCAATAATCTCACATTTACTAACGAAATAAAATATCGAATCCAAACAAACAAAGACAAGCCTATTTTTAGTAAACCTTATACGTGCCCCCAAAGTCCATAAAGGGGCAATCAAATCTCAAATAAATAAAATGTTAAATCAAGGATTTAATAAGCCATCAATTTCTTCCTAATTATCTCCCGTTCAGGTTGTTCAAAAAAAAATAATTCATCTGTAAAACAGAAATCTAGAGTAGTAATAGATTACGGGAAACTCAATGAGCTCAGCACAGATGACAAATACCCTCTCCCCAAACATTTATGACAAGAAGGTCATCAACTAGTGAAGTACTAATAATTCACTAAGGATGATCTTACCTCTGGATTTCACTAGATTCAAATAAACCCCAAGAAAATTCCTAAAACTGCCTTCGATATAGGGAATGGACATTGTGAATTGTTAGGATGCCCTTTAACCCCAAAAATACCTCGTCCACATTCCAATGCGTCATGGACTAGAGCCTCTTGGGCATTCTTAACTATCCAAATTTCCAGGAACCTTGAAGATTTGCCTAATGCCTATGCCTCGAGAACCTTGTGCAATAGTGCAATGTCGAAACTAAATACTCTGCTACCGAATAGATAAATAATTACTAGCAATTGTGTGGGCAGTCAAATACTCTTATTTATTTGCCAGACATTTTACCCTAAGATAGCAAATTAGCCCGATGGTAATTAAAACTGGAAGAATATTTATAAGATCACACATAAGCCCGGAAAAATTAATAAAAACGCAGATGTTCTGTCAAGAATAAAAATAAATCACTTCCAGAAATGTGTGGATTTTCGAAGGAATCCATTTTGGCTTTGAATGTAAAAATATGCCGGAAAATTGTGAGACACTCTTTAGTCATTACCGGAACACCTAAATTTCGAAAGCATTACGTTAGAAATCACTAGTAGTAGTGCTAAACAGTACCTGTTTGACTTCGAGAATTTCACAAACCACGAAATTCTTCATCAGCCACTAATGAATACTAGTGCGGCGTTGCCATCCTCGTTGCCCCCTGGTTCTTATCAAAATTTAGTGTGTTTGTGAATAGCCCTGGCAGCTGTGATCTATCGTCACACCTGATTGCCGTAGTATACCAACAAAACGAAGAAGCGAAGCGAAGTTAACCAATGCTTTAATGGCATAAGTTTTGATTTAGGTAAATCTTAACAAAAATGATGTAATAATCGTCTTAAGAAAGGACATTATTTAAATAATAAGAAAATGAACGTTTAATTTTACTGCATGTAAATAATGTCAAAAATATTTCATATCCAATTGAGGTTATGTAAAAGCAATTTTTATTCAGTTAATAATGCCCTTCATAACAGGATATTTAATAAGGTATGGATCATAGTGAACTCCATAGAAAAATTACATATTGTCTATTTTTAGAAGCAGGTGAATTTCCTTGTACCGACTAGTTTTTATGTAAATCAATCAAATCAAAATTCTGCTGTCGAAGCTGTAAATTTAAATCAGGCTCGTCCCCACAAACCGAAGATCGAACCAGCATGGAAACCAACACCTTCAACAGACAGTTCCAACTTGATACAACATTATTTAAAACTCTCCAAAATAAGATTAACAAGTAAGATTCAGATTGTTTATAATAATAACAGGTGAAGAGATGATATAAGTACAAATATGAGTGACTAATATAGTTTGCTATTGTTAGCTAGCATTCAAATTTCTTGCACTTATTATTGTTGCTCACAAAACATTTTGACTTTACTCATTATATGTTAATTATTAGTTTTGAGTGAAAAAATATCGTTTAAGTAGGTATTCATGGTTTTCCTCATTCAGGATGATTTTTGTTAAAGGTCATGGATAAAATACCAAGCCTTAAGACTTCATATTTTATTTACATACATTCCAATCATCAGAAAATCAAACCAGAATTAACCCGATCTAAGCAAAATTTAGTGAAAGTATATTCCAGTCATGTCACCTTAAATATCTCCAGTAATATTTTAGATACTTAAAAACATGCTTAAAAATTACAGTTCTAATTTCTTAACACTTTGAATTTAGGAAGTCCACTGTTAAGTACTTATTTCTAAACTGCTTCTTTTTTTTAATTTGCCTATTGAGGTGTTGTTCATTTCATATTTGACAATTAGCACACCTCATGAATAAGGTGCATGCCTGTCAAGAGACAAACATTATTTGTTGACCATACCAGTCCTCATAATTTTACCTACCTGGAATTTGTTATATCTCCAATCAAATTGACTTAAAACAAGTTAAAATGGTTATTTATTCCTAAAGCATAATATTCTCAATGAATACGTACGTAAGAGTAAATCTTATCTATAGGCAAGGGAGTGCAATCCATGGAAGCAAGGAATGCATTGTTTCCCCTAGAATCATCAACCGAAAAAAATTCTAGCATCAAATTCAAATTCATAATGAACATCCTAAATATAAAGGTCCAGCATGCATAAAATAATAAGCTTTGCCAATACCGCGCCAAGCTATATATGTACATAAGCAGCATTTCAAGTTAAATACATGCATCGAGAACAGACAATAGCACATTTCTCTATCTTTGTCATATGAACAACAATATGTCCAGCATTTTCTTAATATGTCTCTCTCCACTCTAGCTATGATAAGCAAGATCTGCAATTGCTTCTCAGTTTAAATACGAAATTTTCGGAGTCAGATGCCTAGAGGATAAGTTCCAAGTGCTTTACCACCAAATAAGCAGTTGTGTTGATTGGTGGAAACCAGGCATTTTCTTTTCGATTTAAATAGATAGACGCCAGACAATGGCATCTTCATTGACTGATTTTTAGAAAAGTGATTTATCAGCTGTTAGGACTGTCTAGTGTGCTTCATGTTGCACAAACGGTTCAGTTCGCGGTTTCTGTTGAAAAATCAAGCATCATAAATAAATATATTCAAAGTCTGAGATGAAAAATCAGAAGAGAATTAAATTACACCATAAATAGGCGTGTTTTTTATAAATTGCTTCTTTTTTTTCAAATTCCACTGCATGCCACTCTATAGATACATTTACCTATACAAATTATTCATTATGTATAGCAAACCAAATTACATAAATATCATAGATATTCCCGTTCTATGCCCTTTTTACAACTTTGTGGACATGACATAAGTACCCTTATTTGAATCTTCTATTGATGTGTCTTGAACTCAGTCTCGAACCATTAGTCTTGTGTGTCATATTTTTTGCATTTTCATTGATAGTATCATATTTTCCACAAAGTAAGAGTGTGTATCCACTTCCAAGATTAACTGTGCAGATTATCATCTTCCAACATTTGTAATATTTAAATCTATAAGTCAAAGTCGTCATACAAATTTGTGGCATTCTAATAGGTTATAAATGAAGAGGTCTTAGCATAGTAAGCAGTCTAGGTGTCTTTAGTTTTGTAAAAACATTTTATTTGTTTTATACCTTTTGTAAGGTTACTTAAATCAAAATAATATTTATTATAATAGTCAAGTCAAGTCAAAGTCAAAGTCAAAGTGCTTTATTGTGAAGAAACAATGTTAGTCCCTATTTACAAAGCAAGTTAAAAATAAGTCTAACCATTAAGATACAATAATTATTAAATTTAAGAAAAAAGTCAAAATCTTATAAAAAAAACTTAACCCTAACATATGTAAAAAACAAGACAATAAAAACAACAAAAAACATTAATCATTTAAAAAGAACAAGACATAAGCAATATAAAAGTTTAAAAGTTTAAGCTTTAAATCCTACAGACGATCCATAAAAAATTCATTTAGGCTGTAGTAGGCTTTTGGGATTAACACCCTTTTTAGTGCCCTTCTAAAATGTCCAGTAGTTGGTGATGCTTTTAACACTTTAGGAAGGTGATTAAATATCTTTTTGCCATTATATATGATAGATCTCTGGACCATTGCCTTTGTTGGTATTGGTAAGGGCAAATCATCTATCTGCCTTGTGACCCTTTGCGGTTCGCGAGCTTGTGCAATATGACGGTTCTTAAAAATCAATGACGCAGTCTCAAGTATGTACAGAGATGGTAGGGTAAGAAGATTTAAATCAATAAAGTATTGTTTACATGACACTCTTTGGTTGATATTGGCAATGAAGCGAACAGCCTTTTTTTGCAAGACAAAAAGTATATTTTGCAAATTGTGCGTACTTGCTCCCCAAAAGGGAATACCATACCGGAGATGTGCCTCGAATAATGAAAAATACACCATTCTAGCCATCTGTTGACCCAGTTCCTGTCTCACCACTCTTACCGCAAAGCATCCAGAAGACAACGTCTTACCCAACCCCAAGATATGCTCCTCAAAACGAAGCTGTTTATCAACCCTAAGTCCCAGAAACTTAGACATTCCAGAAGTCTGAACAGTACAACCGAGGGGCAAACCCCGGTCCAAAATTTGTACACTGATTTCAAAATAATACAGATTTCACGGATTTCACAAAAGAATACAATGATTATGCTGGGATTACAATGATTTCAAGGGGATTGCAAAGAATTCAATGGGATTGCGAAGATTTCATAGATTGCAAGGAGAATTCATGGATTACAGAAAGAATGTAGGGATTGCAAAGAAGAATAAAACAAAAATATTCTGATTTTATAATGTGGTATACTGACAATTTAAAACAAAAATGATGTTTAAACATTTAGGGTAAGCTATTATTTAAAGTAATACTATCTTTTTAAGCCGAAAAATAGAGAACAAAAAAGTAATCAGAGCTGTTTATTAATTATCCCAATTAGACAGTTTTTTTACAGATACTTATGATATGTCCTTAACAACAAAAACTTATTAAAAAAGTACCTATATCACACTATTAGAAAAGTTACATTTTCTATGGCAACTATAAATGAAATAAAATACATAACAAAATAACATAAAAATCCTAATGAAATATTCTAATATCACCCCAAGTAAAAAACAACTCGTAACAAGAATAATCAAGAAAATCGTATATTATAAAATACAATAATATAAAATATGAAAAGATGCTTAGATGTACATACAGTCGTGCCGAGAAAATTCTGGGACAAGCATCTCCCAGGCTACAAGGAAAATATTTAGAAAAATTCACGTCATTACCATGGAAATACATAGTTTGAACGTAAAACCATCGAATATTAACTAATATTCGGTGGTAAAACGGCTCCTAAAACGGTGACAAGTCATGACAACTAAAAAAAATTTGCACTTCTCGTGGCACCTTAAGAGAGGTTACTAGATTACCTGAGAGATTACCTGATACTAAGTTTTTTTTCGTTTTTTTTTTCTAATAGTATAGGTGCTGACATGATATTCCGAGCGATATTCTTTTGTCCCAGAATTTTCTCGTCACGAATCTATCTGCAATAATATGAAATATGTAAATATGCTTAGATGTACCTACATATCTACTGATACAACAAAAAGTAAAAATAGGAATACCTCAGAGACAAAGTGTTTGTTTCGCTAATTTATACTCTTTTTTAATTTTTAAAAGCTCTTCTCTATTCAAAATAAAAGGCCCATTCCCAATTAGAGTTATTGGCCCATAAAAGATATATTTTGACGAGACCACATCAATGTCTTCACTTTTGGGCCAAACATAAGAATCTAAAGTAAGTTTCAAAAATTTTACCTTGTAGGTATGTGTCTGAGCCTCGGTCTGAGCCAATTTTTTCTGCTGTTCTTCCTATATACCATTGCTGATCATATAAATAACAGCACAATACCTTTCTAATAAAATTTCCTGCTGACAACTCGAGCGAAGATCTACATCTCTCTTACAGTCGGAATTGAAGGAATCCATGTCTGTCGAATCATTTAAGTCAGGTGAACTTATTTCTTCATCCGAGCTGTCGTCAGATTCTTTTTTTTTAACATCTTTGTATCTCTTTTTATTTTTTTTTAAGGTAAATAACTTAAATTTGCATCGGACGCTTTTTTTTCCTTATGACCTTTAATCGAACCTTTATTATTTAATAAAAATCTTCTTAATCTATCATTGCTTAATCTTCTCGAATTTTCATCCAGTAACCAGCAAAAAGTAGTTTTTTTAAATTATAACATAACGTCCTTATTGTCTAACGTAACTTTTAAGTAAGGAGAACTCTCATCAATATTAGTACCCTTAATTTTAGCTCAGAAATCCTTTAGTTCCAACGTCCCGTCACTATTTCTTGTGCAGTTTCAGTTCTAATAATGTGTGTTGTTTCAAAATCATTATTTTTCTACAATTAGGTATGTCTTCATCGCTGTCACGCTCATTTTCGCTCTCAGTTTCCATATTGATTATTTCGTCAGGATTTTTTGGTACCAGGTCGATAGATAAACAATCCTCTTTTGTCGATAGTAAACCAATTTTGTTAGCCTCATTAAGTGCTCCTTGCAGAGCTGTTTCTACACAAACTTCTACATCCAGGTTGTCTAAATCTCGATCCATGTCGTTACTGGATTTTGGATGCCTATATAATTTTTTTCTTCCCTAGGAAACACAAAGTCATTTTGAACTTCATTTACCACAAGGGTGTCCTCTCGGGTGTCCCTTTAAATTATCTCGTCAACACACTAACAGACAGAATGACGAAAATGAGATACCAAGTGAGATACTATGCTTTTCATGATCTAGAGATACGAAAACAAAACTATCGAAAGTTAATTTTTATACAGGGTGAGTCATTGATATGCCCATATCAATGACTCATCCTGTATATTAGTAGGTAGTATACTCGGAAATATATATTTTATAATTATAGTAGGTATCCTACTTTCTCTTGCGAGGGAAGTAAAAAATGTAAGAAATAATTTCTAAAATATGTATACTGAAACTAAAATCCCAAATTAAAAACCCATATAATTTTTGTATTTTATACCCCAAAAACAAATGTGAAAATTAAATATCTATTAATTTTAATAGTTTAAATGAAATTCGGCAACGTAGCAGTTTGTGTTTGTGAGTTGACTGATACTATTTTAGATTTTTCAGGTTAGGTTTGTACTTAGAGTATATCTTTATTATATATAGTCTAAGGGTTTGTATAAAAATCTAATTAAGTAATATGTTCTACATTCATGCCTATACTTAAATCGAGACTTAAATTGACCTAGGTATAAATACATATTTATTTAGCCAAGTCTTTGACAATTTACAGTAATACCTACTATTGTTATCATAACTTAAAATCGAGCTTAAAATAGAAACCTCCTTTTGATACCAAGTGAAACTTAGTTTTAAAAAAAATCTTACCTTTTTATGTGATGTCACCACTATAAAATAATTAAAAGCTCATTCAAATCAACACAAAAGTAACGCCTCGAGTAACGCAATACCACAATAATAGTCACTTCGTATAATATAAAAAAGCTGGACCGAGAGCTGGTCTAAATTTTCTTTAACAGGGTATGGGAATTACTCGGGGAATTACCGGCGATACTGGTATTTTTAATACATTTTGTATGTTACCCGTGGCCCGCAATGTTACCAGATGGCCAAAAAATTACATATTCAATACAGGTTACACACAGAGATTGCACATTGAATTCAATATGGATTTCAAGGAATACAGGTAGATTTCAAGGATTGCAATCAGATTTCAAGGGAATGCACACAGATTTCACAAATTTCAAATAACTACAATAGATTTCAAGTGATTTCAAAATATGATTACAAGATTGCAATGTGATTTCATAGATTGCAAATGGTTTGTACACTGATTTCAGAGCGCGGTTTGCCCCTCGAGTACAACCCTCAAGATAGACATCTTCCAGATCACAACCAAATGCAAGAACATTTGTCTTATCAGCATTGAACACAAGGCGATTTGCATCACACCAATCCTTAATATTTTTTAGGTCAGCCGAGATACATGAGCCAAGTCCCCCAACATCATGCCCATGCCATGATACCGCGGTATCGTCGGCGAACATTGTGAAACCTCCACCAATTTCGACGCAAGTCAAGTCATTGATATAAATCAAGAACAATAAGGGTCCAAGAACCGACCCCTGGGGGACTCCTGACTCCACCCTCAATGCTCAATATTTAACGAGACTTTAGCGGGAAGCACCCCATTTACTTTATAGATGCAGTGTGCTTGTAATGTGTAAAAATATTATTGGAAGTGTCTTAATTTTGATACTCTATCTTAGTTCTTTTAGATTTGCAGTGAAATAATGATCTTTAGTAGGAAGGCTGGAAGAATGATCATGCTTCTGAAATATATTTGTATTATTTTATGTCAAAAACTGGTTACTTTAATGAAGCCATTGTTTATTTCTAACGTTTGTTCATTATTTATATGGTGTACAAGGTGGCTCAAATTCGAGTCTATGTATGGGGAAGTCGAAAACCGTTAGATATACAATGTTGTTTAAATTAGAGAAAAATTGTGCATTTAGGTGCCTAACAATGTGCTGACATTTCATCTTCAAGGGGTCCTCATCAACTTTCGTTTTTTAAAGACGAACTTTATTTTTTTTTATAGTTTTTCAGATTATATTGGCGTTATTAATATGAGTATGTGTGCGACCATAGCTACACAAACCTACTGAAAGATTCACGAAACAGATTCCTTCACCGTGCAAAGGGGAATTACACAGGGCGACACAATCTCACCCCAACTGTTTACGCTGGCCCTAGAAGGAGTTTTCAAGAATTTATTTATTTATTTATTACTACACTGCCTAACAGGAAAACTTCCCAATTACAAAGCAGGAAAATATAAAAGCATAAAACATAAAAGAACTTAAAAATAACATAACAGTACACATTATAAAAATTCAGAGTTAACAAATAACAAGCAAAAATAAAATAACATAGTACAAATAAATGTCATAAATAATTACATAAAACACAAGATCAAAATCATAATTGCACTATTGCACAACATAGTACAGCGTTATTAGGGAGTGGTAGTGAAAATGATGTTATGTGCTATTAGCGGAAAATGTACAGAAATGTCTGCGGATTTGTGGAATTGTGGTATTAAAGATATCAAAGTCTTTGTTATGATTATTATAAGTTCTGCACATAACATGGAGTGGTGAAAAATTTAGTTTGTTTGTTCGAGCCCTTGGCAGAGAAAAGGTCAAATTTTGTCGTGATGATAAGCGAGGGACTAGAAAACCAATTTTGTTTAACATATCAGAACAGTCGATCTGGTTATGTAGTAACTTAAACAGAAACACCTGAGAAAAATAACTTCTCCTGCGGGACAAGGACTGCATATCAAACATTTCCAGTAAAATCTCTTCCGGGTATCCCTGAGGAGGATATATGCCATGAGTTTTGAAGTATAGTAGTTTCAGGAATCTACGCTGAACTCTTTCAAGATCATCAACATGTGTATTATACTCGGGTGACCAAACTACAGAAGCATATTCTAATTTCGATCTGACAAAAGCGAAAAATAGTGTTTTAAGAGTATGGATGTTTCGAAATTCACGGCTCAACCTGGCAATAAATCCAAAGGTCTTGGTTGTTTCTGAAATTATAGATTCATAGTGTTTTGTGAATGATAACTTATTGTCAAAAGTGATGCCCAGATCACAAAAAGAATCAGGTCTATTTAAAATTGTTTGATTTATTGAGTAGTTGTACAGAAATGGATTTGTTTTTAAGGTGAACGATAACACCTCACACTTGTCGATGTTCAGAGAAAGTTTGTTTAGGGTACACCATTCGATCAAGGTATCTAAGTCTCTTTGGAGTTTTATACAGTCCTCAATCGAGTTTATGCGTAAGAGAAGTTTGAGATCATCTGCATACAGGAGTGCCATTGCTTTAAGTTTAAGACATACATCGTTTATGAAGATATCAAATAACAGTGGCCCAAGCACCGATCCTTGAGGCACTCCCGAGGATGAGGCATACTTATTGGATGTAATTCCATTCACAGAAACGTATTGAGTTCGGTTAGAGAGCCATGATTTTAAAAGTTTTAAAACACTGTCGGAAAAACCAAAAAGTTCAAGTTTAGTTATTAGAATTTGGTGATCTAATTTGTCAAACGCTTTAGATAGATCAGTGTATATGATATCTAATTGAGAAGAGCTATCTAGCGCTTCTGCAATAGTTTGGGTGGTTATCACGAGGTTAGTTGTTGTAGAGCGCCCCTTTAGAAAACCATGCTGTAGCGGGGAAATTCTATTTTTTACAAGATGGAAAATTCTTTTGTGAACAAGAATTTCAAGGAATTTTAAGAAATTGTTTACGATTGTGATGGGCCTGTAATTAGTGATATCTGTTTTGTCAGATTTTTTGTAAATCGGGCTGACCTTAGAGCATTTCCAGACACTAGGAATGGATTGAGTGGATAGACAGAGATTATAGAGATATGTGAGAGGTTTGGCGAGCACATGGGAACAATCTCTTAGTAGGAATGATGGTAAAAGATCGGGACCACTTGTCATTTTGTTCTTTGCGGTTTTTAAGGTTTCAATGACTTCATTCTCAGAAAAAGATTGGATATCGATGATTGGATATGTAATTTTTGAATTATCTGTGGGCATGCTTGTTAAATCACATTGAGGATTAAATGACTTATGGAAAAAGTCTGCAAATGCGTTAACAATTTGAGATGTATTAGTTACTTGAGTGTCATTGTAAACCATGGTGTCTGGTATTCGCGCAAAGGATGACAGTTTTGAATTAATGTAAGTCCACAGATTACTAGGGTCCTCGTTAATTTGTTGCTCTGTATGATCGATGTATTGTTTATGTGCAGTGTTAATATCTCTTTTTATTTTGGCCCGAAGAGTTGTGAATTCATGGTATGTTACTGTATCCTTTTCCCTTTGATACCTTATGTGAAGCTTATTTTTCAGTCGAATATTTTCTTTAATTTCATTGGTGTACCAGGGTGGATATTTAATCTTTGCTTTTGGAGTATATTTGGGTACCCAGTTGTTAATGATTGAGTAGAGGCGATCATAAAAAGCAGTGCATGCAGTATTTATGTCTGTGAGATTGAAAAGAGCCGACCAGTCAGTGTGTAATAAATCATGATATAGAGCATTGAAATTTGCTTTTTTAAAGTTATAAATTGGAATATTGTTGGCTTCACTACTGTTGTTAGCCATTTGGTTATTTCTTTTGTAGCGTATATTAATAAGCAGTGGGGGGTGATGAGGCACTTCATTACTAATTAGGTCAATCGCCCTATGAACATAGCATTGAGACCCATTGTATAAGACAAGATCCAGTAATCGATTGTTTTGATTTCTTATATTGTTGAACTGGTTAAGTTCGAAAGTATTGAATATGTTAGTGAGGGTGGTTATTTTGCTGTTAAGACATGAGTTGTCATCAAGAAAGTTCGCATATTCTGTCACATTAAAATCTCCTAGAATTAAAATATCCTTGCCATAAAGGAATTTTTGAGAGATAAAGAAATCATACACCGATTCAAGGTCCTCCGAAGAGCAGGGTGATGGTATGTACACCACAAATATATATAGATACTTGTTTAAAAATGATAATTTGGCTCCTACAATGTCAATGTGTTGAGGTACGAGTGGTTGACTATTGCTTAAATTTAAAGGGAATGATGTTATATTACGATTAATCGCCAAGAGGACACCTCCCCCCCTCTGCATACCAGTGGCAAGCTGATCACGATCACTTCTGAAAACCTCAAAAAAATTAGTAGGCATAAACTCATTTGTTGATACAGAGGGGTCGAGCCAAGTCTCAGTAATAGCCAGAATGTCATAGTCACTTTGTGTTGATGAGTGAAGAATATCTATTAACTTTGTTCGTATGCCTCCAGTATTTTGATAGTAAATGTCCATCTTGTGGTGCTTTGGGAAGTCAAAAGAGTCATTAGTGTAAATCAATTGAGGACAAGTATCATTACAACATAATGTATTAGGAGTTGGAGCAGGAGTGGTAGGGGACAATTCGACATTACTAGTAACAACAATATGATTATTTCTAAGACTGTTTAACTTATGATCTACCTGCCTATTTTCAACAAATTTAGTTTCTTCTATACTCGCCTTCTGTGGAATTGTCGGCTTCTCTGAAAATTTGATTCATTTGCCCAGCGCATTTCAGGATTTCTATTTAAAAATGAAGCAGATTTATTTTTTGGAGTGTACTTTGCCACATAACAACCGTCGGGCCAGAAGTCTGATGACATATACTTCTCTACACTGTTCTCGGGGACTCCCAACTTAAAAGCAGCACTCCTGGGATGGTCAAATCTGGAAGGTAATTTTTCACATCTGTACAGATGACTGAATCTCGGATCTAATTCCTTTAGTATATCCTCTGGTTTTGTTTCTATTTCTAGATTGGATAGATAAATCCACGATAGTTTAGCCAGTCTTTCACCTATGTTCGAATTCGCCACTCTGATATTTGAGCGATCAGGCCCGGTACAAATTATTCCAATTTTTGTATTATCGGTTTGATCCCTGTTTAGATGGACATTATTTTTATTGTTCAAATTTTGATTTTCTTGAACACAATACTCTGGCTTTTCTAGTGGAGTTCTAGAAGCCAACATATCTTCAAAAAACTTTAACTTGGAATTTATTTGCTCTAACTTTGACTCAAACTCTGATCTTATCTTTTGTAGATCAATGCTTCCCAATTGAATCTCTCCAGAGTTCTCCAAACGATTTGACATGATTCCTTCTAGTGGTCTGTTGCAATATAGTTTAATCATTTCGACATTAGTATCCTTTAGATTATTTACATCGCTTATAATTTTGTCAATTTTTTTCCAGGAATCGCGATTTTTATTTGATTCTTCCTTTTTATTTATGTCTGACCTTAGTGTGTTTAAATTTAGTTTTATATTTGCAATTTCCTGTTTTATTTCAGTACAGGTAGCAGACTGGTTAGTTTGAAGTTTAGTGCTAAGGTTGGCAAACTCATTTGATATGAAACCATGAAAATGGTTTAGGGTAGAGGATTGGTTCTCTTGAAGTACAGTGCTAATGTTGGCAAATTCTTTGGATATAACATTATTTAGAGAGTCTTTTAGGGACTGGAAAGCGTTATTTATTACATTTCTGACATCGGCATCATTAGATTCTTCACTTTGGTGCCCTTTTACAGAGGTCACACATTCACTGCAAGCATACAGCATAACTCTTGATTTCATCTGGGTCACCTGAGCCTCCGATGTAGTAAACTTGGAGCAGGGAAGACAATGAATGCCTTTAGACTAGTCAGAAGAGGGAGTCATCATCGACGGCGAGAGATTAACACATCTCAGATACGCAAACGACATAGTTCTGTTCGCCAATGACGCTGAACACCTGGAAAAAATTATTAAAGATCAGAACCAAGAATCAAGGGATATAGGCCTCAAAATCAATATAAATAAAACCAAAACTATGTGTCCGGTGAATCCCAATATCATAATAAACAACAACAAAATAGAGAATGTAAAGGATTATACATACTTAGGTCAACGAATAACTCTTGGAAAGGAAAACAAAGATATTGAAATAATAATAATAATATTGTCTTTATTGTCATAAACATTCAGTTTGAATATCGACAACATCATAATGAAATGAAATGTTTATTAACGGATATACCATTTACAAAAATATATAATTTCAGATATGATAATATAATATAAACCAAAATTAATAACTAGATTAAAAAAAAAATTTAGTCACTAGCATTACAATTTCTGTTTAGCCTTATTCCTAAAACAACTTTGGGTTGTAGAAAAAAAAAATCAATATTTATAGCATTGCCATACTCACACCTTCTTCTTATTGGTCTATTCAAACCATAATTACTATTCTGATACTCCAGATAAAATACATCTTTGCATCGAGTATCTCTCTGTGGAACCTTGAATGGAATTCTCTCAATGAGATGAAAACAGTCAATAATTCCATTAACAATCTTAAAGAGAAACACAATGTCTAATGTTTTGCGTCTATCTGCTAAAGAAGGTAAAGCAAGCAATCGTTGAATATCTGCATAAATGATTTCTTCAGATGGAATTTTAAGTTTATAGCCAATGAACCGCAAAAACTTTTTTTGAACCTTCTCTAAACTATCAATATGACACTTATAAAACTGATACCATACACCACTTGCATATTCTAAAATAGACCTAACTAAAGAACAGTAAACATGTTTAAAACAGTTAATATCATTAAAATCACACAAAGTATGCTTTAAAAATCCAAGGAGCTTGAACGCTTTGCTACATATATAGTCATAATGATATCTAAAACTTAACTCAGTGTCAAATATCACCCCTAAATCTCTAAAGATATCTAATGATTCTAGCAAAGTATCGTTGAAGCTATAAGGATATAAAACTGGTCTTGTTATTTTGTGAAAACGCATAATTTTACATTTATTCAAATTTAATAAGAGTCCATTCTCCAAACACCACCTTGACAAGTTATCGAGATCAATTTGCAACAAAGCACAGTCAGTGACATCCCTTATAGTTCTATAAACCTTTGAATCATCAGCATACAGTAATACTTTGCTGCTGCTCAAAAAATTTGGGTTATCATTTATAAAACAATTAAAAATTAATGGAGAAATATGTCCACCTTGAGGTACACCCGATTTAACAATGATCTCATCTGATAAAAAATGTTTAATTTTTACACTTTGCCTCCTGTTCGTAAGGTAACTCTCAAACCAAGAAAGCAATGGCCCATAGAATCACAAAGACCCAAGTTTAGAAATTAGGACTCTCTGATCAACCCTATCGAACGCCTTGGAAAAATCAGTATAGATTACATCAACCTGAGATCTATCTCCAAAAGCATCCAACACAGATTCCTACCAGACATGAATCCATGTTGTTCTGGATTAATTATATTTTTAAGAGGAAAGTATATTTTCTTTGAGACAAGAGATTCAAACATTTTTGCAAAAATATAAATTTTAGAGATGGGGCGATAGTTTTCAATGGACATTCTTACTCCACTCTTAAAAATAGGGGCAACATATGCTTTCTTCCACTCCTCGGGGAACACACCAATTGACAAAGACAAATTAAAAATCCTAAACAGCACTGGAGACAAGACAAAACGACGGTTATAGATAAAATATGGTGAAATATTGTCAGGACCACTACTATACCTAAGGTTTAAAGAATCCAATTTGGTAAATATATCAATTAAGCTAATATCACAGTTGTTCAGACTTAAATTTTTAGTGCAAATTGAATTTGGCATTTTATCACAGCTGTTACTCACATAGGCTTTAGAGAAATATTCTTTAAAAAGATTACTTATTTCTTTGGGATTCTCTGACTCAATGTCACCATATGTCATATTATTGGGTGTCATAATGTTTGTATTTACCATGTACATAGCTCCAAAATTGTGTTGAGTTAGTCACTGAACTTTCACAGTGTCCCTACGACACTTTTCAGCCAGTAGCTTATATTCCTTCCTAATGTCTGAAAAAGTCTGATAATCCGCAGCATTGCATGATTGTTTGAACTCTCTATGAGCCTTCTTCTTCCGTAAAATTGCATTCTTGAACTCAAAGGAGTACAACTCCGGAAACTTTTTATTCTTACATCTACGTTTTGGTACAAAGAATTCAATACAGGTCATACAATATGTCATAAAAACATGTCAAAGATAAATTTATATCAGTGATTGCATTCAAAAATCCCCAACTTACATTGCCTAAAAATTCATTAATTAATATGTAATTTGCATTCTTAAAATCATAATAGTAATAGTCATAATTTAAAACCTCATTTAAAATACAATCACACTTTACATTAAACATTAATGACGGGTGGTATACATCACATTTAACAAATGGAATATCCAGACAATGAACATTTACAAGATTGTTAGTAAAAATAAGATCTAAAAATCCACCCATAACATTTGGTATGCAATTAATTTGGTACAAGTTATTAAAAGCACTGAAATTTGCCATACATTCAACAGCATCTGACATTGCACCCACAGCTCTCGCACCAAACTCATCATTTTCCCAGTAAACATTCGGAAGGTTAAAATCTCCAGCTATATTATACACTAATGAAAAGTGATTATTCTGTAAAATTTCTTCAGTAGCTAAAACAAAATCCTCATAAATGGTAACAGAAGATGATGGAGGAATATAAACATTCACCAATAGGATTTTTGTGGAGGGCAATGAAATTTTGACATAAACACTTTCAATATTTTTTGTTTTTGGCAAAATAATGGCTGATGAAAAATTTTTCTTCACGGCTATCAAAGAACCACCAAGGCGTGTTGCAGAGCTGGTATCTTTAGATCTATCACATCTATATACATGAAATTCAGATATACCAAGCTCATTATCATGAATACCATCATGCAGTGAAGTCTCAGCAAGTAATAAGACATCAAAATTACTTGCAATGACTGCTGCTGAAAAATCATTTAATTTGGTCCGAAGACCAGATACATTTTGGTAATACATACTAATCTCCTGATGTTCTGATCTCTTCCCCAGAGTGCTGCTTGATTGTCTCCTTAATTTTGGTTTTCCGGAAATGTGGCACCATCAGAGTTAATGGGACGTTTTTTGAAATTAAAACGTCTGAAAGCAATTCCCTTTGGCCAAAAACCACATGCATTCACTGTATCATAATACTCAGCATTTACACCCACCTTAAATTAATGAGTATTACCCAATGTTTTTAACTGCTCAACCACAATATCATTTGAAGAAATAATGGCACTAGAACAAATAACAAAAAGGAAAGATCTTACAAACTAAACCTATACTACATTCAAAAAGCCCGTCAAATACAAATTAAAAAAACAAACAAACGAAAAGCAATGTTGTAGGTCAATAAAAGACTTATACAAATTTAAAATGGTCACAACGAGGGTCATAAAAACATTAACACTAAAACATTGAACACAAATACTACATATTAAAATATTCTTCCAAGGAGTAAAACTCGTTTTCTATAAGAAACTTTTCGAAAATCGAAAGGAGAATTAGATTAGGACGGGCGGCTTTCGCAAAACTAAAAAATATACTCACCAACAAAAAATACCCCTGTATCTGCGACCAAAGCTTTACGACCAATGCGTATTGCCAGTAACCACCTACGGCGCTCAAACATGGACCTTCACAGGGCAAATGGTAAACAAGCTTAGAGTATCCCAAAGAAATATAGAAAGAAGAATATTAGGCGTTTCTCTGCGTAACAAAAAATGAAATGAGTTAATTAGAAGCAAGTCTAAAATGACAGATATAATAGACCGGGCAGCACAGCTTAGGTAAATGGGACTACGCGGGGCATATCGCCCATATAAGACAATAGGTGGAATGGAAGAGTGTTGCGATGGTGACCATGGACCGGCAGAAGAGCAAGAGGAAGACCTATCACACGTTGGTACGACGACAAAAAAAGGTGGCTGGACTTCCATGGATGAGAATTGCCCAGAATAGAACAAAATGGAAAGAACTAAGGGAGGCCTATGTCCCATTCTGGACGCTAAACGGCTAGAAGAAGAAGATGTGTTTTTAATTGTTTTTTATTTTATTTTAACTTTTGTTTTTTTTTCAATTATTTATTTTCTTTGGGGTAAAAAATAAACGAACCTGTTTATTTAATGTCACTTTTTACATTTTTATTAAAAATAAAGGCACCAATTTTCCATTTAACACAAAAAAAAATAAAATAAAATATTTTTATAGAATATAAAAGTTTCAGAAGTAACAAACTATTGCACCAAAGCAAACAAATTTAAAATAAAAATTAAAAACAATGAAGAAAATATGTATGAAAACACATATTCATATTAATAACGCCAAAATCATCTGAATAACGATAAAAAAATAAAATTCGTATTTAAAAAAATAAAGTTGATGATAACCCCTTGAAGACGAAACGTCGGATTCCAAACTGAAAAACACCATTGGATAGAGCAGAAAAAGTGACAATGCAAAAGTTCAATTCAATTTGAAATCCGTTTTTAAATAAGCCCAGGAAAAAAAACGATTTTTCAAAATTTTGTTTTTTTCCGGATATACTCGTAATTTGAAAACTTTCAAAACAGCATATTAATAGTTTAATAGTATAATTTTATTTAGAAATTTATTACTATAGCATTAGCAAAATAATTAGGTATCGTTCATATTATATGAGTTTTGTTTTTTAGCATTAGTTGTAGTTACTACAATGGCAGGTTATGCTGTGGCGCCTGCACCCTTCGAGTGGACCACTTTTGCTTTAAGCATAGCAGGCACCGGTCTCCTCTCAGGAGCAGCAAATGCAGTTAACCAATTCCATGAAGTTCCTTTTGATGCACAAATGTCCAGGACAAAACATAGGGTATTGGTTTGTGGCAGATTAACGTGAGTAAATCCTGGAATATGTACCTAGTTAAGTTATATTTTAATGTATATACGGTCTTCTCCCCCATTACTAAACTGCCAATCAGATAAAAAGCTGGGCTTTCAATTCAATAAAATAGATTGAAGTCCCAAAATGCTGAATAAGTAGCATCTGGGAACATGTTTTAATATAAATGATTCTTTAGATTTGTGTATCCCCAGGCTTTGTATACATTTAGCTTAACCGTTTGAGTATGGGGCTCTTCTGTAAGTGGTTATAAGTATAATCTGGAAATGACTGTTTTGAATGGTTCCAAAACTAGGATTTTTTATGTTTTACTATATATTATTTACTTATTTTTTGCACTATTATATTATAGATTTAAATTATACTTAATAGAAATTTAATTCTAAAAGCTGTACCTACCTAGTTTATTTATTTGTAGACCGTTACATGCAGTACTCTTTGCTTGTGCTGCAAGTGCGAGTGGGCTAGGAATTCTGTATTATGGAGTAAATGGGCTTACTGCTACCCTAGGCGTGCTGAATTTACTGTTATATACTTCTGTATATACCCCACTTAAGAGAATTAGTATTTTAAATACCTGGGTGGGCTCAATAGGTAAGTATGGTCCTAAGTAACATTCTGCATTGATTTTAGGCCAGTCTTTTTCGATACTGTCTCGAGTATTTTTTGCTTAGTATGTATACAGGCTTATTGCTTATTTTGAAAATGACCAGAGTTGTGTCTAGGATGGTCATTTCGCAAAAATCCGTTGCACAAAGAGCTTGTTTGACTTAACTATAATTACGGTCGTTACGACCTTCCTGAAATTTTGGTAATATATTTACTTATTTAAAGCATATTTACCTATTAACAACCCATACAGAAATATCACTTCTGTGTGTTTATATATTTTGGTATTGTTGTGTTTGTTTATTGGCGTCACTAAATGTTACACTTAATTACACAAGTCAAAATTACATATTAAGACGCATTGCAGTAGTGAATAAGAGAACAAAATAAAAACAAATATACATTAATAAATTAAAAATAGGACCTAAAATAATCTAGATATTAGACTAAACCATAAGAATAAATAAGAATCATTCTTGCAGCAAAAAAAAATTTAATAGAGCATAAAAATAATAAAAATAAATGTCACAAAATACAGTAAAATTACAATATGTTTCGACGAAGAAAAGCCAGTTCAACACAAATCAAGCATGACAAAAACCGATTGAAATGGACAATCCATGCAACATCCCCATAAACATATACCATAGCGAAAACGTGTATGGTACAGGGTGGCCAATTTAAGAGGAGCCTATACCTTATCTCGAAAACTACGGGGTTGCAAAAAAAAATAAATACAAAAGTTGTTCCTAGTAAAATGATCTATATTTTTTTGTATTTTTTTAGTCGTCACTTTTTTATATACATGGTGGTCAAACAAATTTACGTTTTTTTTTTTAATGAAACGGTCTATATTTTATTAAATTTTTGGAGTCTACTTAAAATGCTAAGTATATTTGATGTATGGTGTTATACCTCTAGAGTTAGTAGTTTTACAGCTATAAGCTGTTGGTTACTTTTCACCTTGGTAGCAAGAAAACCATTAGACATGGAGTAAGATGAATTTCACATTCCTATCTTAACTTTCCAAGAGCTATCTAACGGTACTAACTGGCAGGTGGTACCAAATCTGGTACCTCGATAGGTATCGTCAGATAGATCTTGAAAAGTTAAGGTAGGAATATGAAATTCATCTTACTCCATCTTTAATGGTCTTCTTGCTACCGAGGTGAAAAGTAGGCAAAGTACCGATTTTCAACTCTTTATAGTTGTGAAACTTCTAGATGTATAACATCATATATCAAATGTGCTTAGAATTTTAAGTAGAATCCAAAAATGTAATAAGATATAGGGTGTTTCATTTTAAATAATGTAACTTTGTTTGACCACCCTGTATATAGAAAAGTGACGATTAAAAAATACAAAAAAATAAAGATCATTTTACTAGGAATAACTTTTGAATTAATTTTTTTGCAACCCCCGTAGAGACCCCTCTTAAACGTGCCACCCTGTACACACTCATTGAAATATCGGTACCCAATTCACCAGAAAGTATAGCAGCCCTGAGCGGGGCTTTTGTTTAAAGATATGATATGTATCTGCAAATCTCAGGCTTTTATGAATATAAAGATCATGGAATTTGTTGTTTATAATAGATTTGATATCCAACAGTGTATTTTTTAAGTTGCACTTAGGTAAATCACGCAATATTTGTTTTACTCATATTCATTGTTAGAAAGTTAACATTGCACCATTTCTTGAAGGTCAATCAATCATTTGCAAGTATGTTTTATGTACAGTGGTGTCATCAGCGGAATTGGTAAGATCTGGATATGTTCAAATAGGATAGACCCTTGACATATATTAAAAATAATAATGGTCCAAGTACAGATGTAACAACCGCAGCATCTTTCTTAACTTATTAATGATTGCACTCTGATACGGATTTGGATAAATAGGGACAAACCCATCTAACGTTCTACCTCTCAAACCATACCTTTCAACTGAGATGGATATCGCTGTAATGCATCTTTTATTTCAGTTGGAGCAATTCCCCCATTAATGGGTTGGGCCGCATGTTCAAATTCCTTAGGCCCCGGTGCTTTCCTCATGGCCGCTCTCTTATACAGCTGGCAATTTCCTCATTTTAATGCACTATCGTGGAATCTCCGGCCAGATTATTCTAGAGCCGGATACAGGATGATGGCTGTGACAGATCCTGGGCTATGTAGAAGAGTAGCCCTAAGGCATACAATTGCTATACAGGCAATGAGTATGGCAGCACCCATTCTAGAAACTACAAATTGGTGGTTTTTATTGGAATGTACACCACTTAATTTATATTTTATTTATTTAGGTAAGTGAGGCCCTTGACTAAACTTAACCTCGTGTCAATTGTCATGATAAAGAGAAACCTAAAAAGTATTTGATAGAAAAAAATGGAAATCGTGTTGTGACGAAAAAAGCTTTTCTGTGCCAATGAAACTAGGCTAGTGTCACAGGTGGTCAAAACATTGACATGATTTAAATATTATGAATTCGATACTATCGTTCCGTCCCAGGTTTTCGACGTATCTAAATGACCTATCTGAGTTAGGTTGTCGATTAATAACATTTTGAGTAACAATTTCATAAAAAATATAAAACTCTTGTATTTACCGTATTTTTATATCTCTTCAAATAAGCTCTCTAGGTGGGGTGTAAAAATATACGGGAAAACCTTGTACTATATTGTTGTGGAGAATTCATGTTTGTGGAAGGACAATTTTTTACCTTTTTCTGCACCAAATTCCAATAAGAATTATCAATATTGGATTTCTCCTATCCGGATCCCAGGGTATAAATTGCACAAAGTGCTAATTAAGTGACCCTAACAAAGCTGAAAAACCTAAAAAAAAAAACTTGAAAATACTTAAGCACCCAAAAGGTCCTGTATTGAAAATTTCAATAAGACTAGTTGAGAGAAAGGTAAAAAATGTGTCCCACAAATCCCTAAACATGCTCTTCAAAATCTCGTCCGCGATATGGAGAAGGTACTGACTGAAAAAGAAGTGGCGCTGTGTGCACACACCTCACATGAATCCATTCGGCGTGTCACAACCCACAGAGGAGTGGAACGAAACACTACACAATGGATAAAATCCATGCTAACCAGCCGTGAAGTCACCGCGACCATTGGAGAAACAACCTTCACAGTCAAAGTAATAAAGGGATGCCCCCAAGAGGGAGACCTATCGCACATGCTTTGATCTCTGTTGGTTGACGATCTACTGGTAAGATTGACTGAAGCAAGCTTTGAAGTTCAAGTTACGCAGATGACCTAGTTATAATAATAGAGGTAAGCATGACAGCGTTCTCTCAGAACGTATGCAAAGTGCACTCAACCTTGTCAGCACATAGTGTACACAGGAAACACTAAATGTCAAATCAAGCAAAACCGTAGTGATCCCGTTTACACAAAGAAGGAAGTTGAATCTTAAAGCACCGACTTTGAGAGGGACAACGGTAGGGCTTTCAAAAGCGGTTAAGTATCTTGGCATCGTTCTTGACCAGAAACTAACCTGGAAAGAACTATCAAAAAAAGCAACGGCAGCGCTCTGGGCCTGTCGACGACTCTTTGGTAAAACATGGGGCCTAAAACCTTACTTCATCTTGTGGTCCTATAACACTGTTGTAAAGCCTATTATAACCTACGCCTGCTTAGTGGGGTGGGCAAAACCAAAGGAAATAACAACACAGCGAAAGCTAACAAGAGTACAAAGGCTTGCCTGTCTGGGTGTAACAGGTGCTATGAAAACGTGGCCCACAGCAGCTCTGGAAACCCTACTTGACCTTCCGCTGCACATATGTATAGAAAAGGAGGCCTGAACCAATGCGCATAGAGTCACTCAAACACCAAAACTGAAGTGAGGAAACCTGACTGGGCACCTTAAAATTCTGAAAGACATCCAGATAGAGGCGATGACCAAACCAACCCATACAATGGAAAGAAAAGTCCATTTTGATTGCTCCTTTGAAATGGCAATCGAAGACCGCAACTGCAACCAAACACCTAGAGAGGGGATCACTTGTTACACAACTAGATCAGAGATGAAAGAAGGAGTGGGATCCGGAGTTTATGGACCTAAGTGTCTCTGCACTTTTAGGAAACACTCCCTCCATCTTTTAAGCAGAAATAAATGCTATCAATATAGTCATCTCTGAATGTGCCAAAAAATGACTAAGAGGTGCAAAGATCTATATCCTATCAAATAGTCAAGCAGCCTTAAAGGCGCTAGCATCTAGCACAATCAACTCCCGGCTAGTATGGGATTGTTGAATGGCAACTGGCAAACAGAAATAGACTCACCCGAATGTGGGTACCAGGGCACGATAGTATGGAAAGCAACGAAGCCGCTGAGCAGCTCGTACGGAATGGTGCACAGACTGGCTTTGTGGGTCTGACTCATTCTGTGGCATCACTAGAGGGCACGTAATGAAAACTCAGAAATTGGGAAATAAGGCTGAAAGACACATTGGGCCCAATGCACCTGAGCAGAAACAGACCAAACGACTCATCTTTCATTCGCCTAACTACACAAAAAAGTTTCTCAAGCTACAAAAAAGTGAAATAAAACTTGTCGTAGACCTTCTCACTGGACATGGTCCCTGGAGGTACCACCTCAAGAAAATGGGGAAAACCACTTGTTGTAACCATCTGGCTACCAGCCAAAAGCCATTTTGGCTGGTAGTACTGCATGATCAGTCCTAATTAAGAATTCTTGTCCATGGAAATGCTCAACGGACCGTACTCTTGTCAAAAGCTCTTTTCGGGTTACACAGTAGTATTCAATAACTCGTTCTTCTCCTGCTTGTACTTACGATAAAACTGCTACGATGTTGGTGTTGCTTGCGTCTGTGTCCAATACATATTAAGCCTTTTGTTCCGGATATCCCAATATTGGACAAGAACATAGAGCCGCTTTTAATTTCCTGAACGCAGAATCACAGTTATGATCCCAGTTATAATTTGCTCGTTCTTCAGTGAGCTTATGTAGAGGTGCAGCTATATTTGCAAATCCTTCAACAAATCTTCTATAATAATTACATGGACCAAGGAAGCTCCGCAGTTCATTTTTGTCGCGAGGGCGCGTCCTTGCTGTAATCTTCCGTTGGTCGTTTTGGATTCCCTCTGATGACACGACGTGCCCGAGAAATTCAACTTTTTGTTGGATTCAGTAAGAGCTGAGCATTCTTGATTTTAGTAAAAACTTCATGCAGGTTTTGTAGGTGCTCTTCGAAAGTTTTTCCCATTACCATTATATTGTCAAGATAGACCAGACATGTCTTCCAAGTGAGGCCTCATAGAACAACTTCCATAGGACGCTCAAAAGTAGCGGGGGCATTGCATAGTCCGAAGGGCATAACTTTAAACTGATATAAACCACTTCCGGTAGAAAACGCAGTTTTTTTTTTATCTTGTTCGTCGATGCCTACTTGCCATTAGCCGCTCTTTAAATCAAGTGGTGAGAACCTGCTAGTGTCGTCAACGTGTCATCAATTCTGTGAAGTGGATAGCCGTCTTTCTTGGTGACGTCATTGAGCCTTCTTTAGTCCACGCAGAATCTGGTAGTCCCATCCTTCTTGGTGACTAAGACAATAGGAGACGACCATGGGCTTGATGATTCTTCAATAATTCCATTGTCAAGTATTTTGTTGACTAATGTGGTAACCTCTTGCTGCTTCGTCACTGGTAGCTTCCGAGGATGCTGCCGTATGGGGTGAGCACTTCCACTGTCGATTTTATGTTTTATGGTGTTCGTTATTCCAGTATTGCCATTTTTCCTTTCAAAGGCTGTGTTCTGCTCTTTGATAAATTGTGTAGCTCTCTTCAGTTCTTCGGACGACTTCTGGAAATGTTCTAAGACTTCCTTAAGTGAGGGTGTTACTTCTACTGCGTTTCGCAACTGGCTACCCACTGCACCGGTTCGCAAGTGGCTATCACATCTCCTTTATTGATTTTGATGAAATGGATGGTATTTCGCCGTCAGTTTTGGCTAGTGCTTTGCCTACGAGGTGTTTGCAAGGCAAATCGTGGTGTTGGATAAGTCCGATGCAACCTCCGAAATCCTTCAATTTCCAAAAAATTATCTGCTCGGTATTTCCGCTTATTCTGACAGTACATGCTGCCACTACTTTAGTCGGTGTGCCATCGTCTGTTTTGGTAAGGATGAACTCTTCGGTGCCAAACTTCAGAAGGTTAAGCTTGCTTTCAAAAGAGAATCCATGTTGGCCAATGAGTTCCATCCCCAAAATAAATTCGTCTGCTATGTCGGCTACTAACTGTGTGGGGTAATTTAATTCTTCCAAGTTGAAGTTCAATATCCATTTCCCCAAGTACTTCAGCTGTCTCACCGGTAACCGTACGGAAAACTACATTCTTTGATATGGGTAGAACTTCTACTCTATTTACTCTGTTGAACCTTATCAAAGATACCGCCGCACCAGTGTCAACGGTAATTATTGTTATGGCTCTTCCGTTGATCTTTCCTTTAATAGTTAGACTGTCTGCGGCTTTTCCTAGGCTTTTTATGGAGACGATCTTGGGGGCTTTATATTCTTTAGCCAACACCTGCCCCGCAATGTTGACTAATTGAAGTTTTCCTGATTTGACTTGGACACCCTAGCGGCTCTGGATGGAGATCTAGATTCGGCAGTCTCTTTTGAAATGTCCAGTCCTGCCACAGCTATAGCACTGATTTGATGTATTTCGGTTACGTGGCCTATCTTCTATTGGCTCCTGGAATCTCCCCGTGGCCTGAAAAATTTCCATTGATATCTTCAAAATTTCGCCCATCTCAGTTAATTCACAGCTGTTTGTCGGCTTTTCTTCCTGGATGGATACGGCCCTGATTTTTGGCTTGGAGATGTTACAGGGCGCCTCGATTTCTAGGGCTCTACCCAAAGCTTCACTGCTGTTATCAAATTTGGCTAGACGTAGCATTTTCTAAGTTTCTGTATCTCTGATACCATCCACGAAATATTAAGCAGCAAGTTCCTCTTGAAATTCTTCCGTTGCACCCGAGTAGGCCAATTGAATGAGACGTCTAACGTCTGCCTCAAACTCGTGCAGGTTTTCACCAGGCTTCTGATGTCAGGATTTTACTTGTGCCTGATACAGTTGTCTTCTGTACTGGTCTCCAAATCGTCTCTCCAGGACAGCTACAGAGCAGATCCACGAAGCGCTACCACTAGTGATGTAGCCATTTCTTCATTATTCCAACCGTTGGCAACAGCAGCGGCTTCAAATTGTCTTTTGTACATTGTCCAAGATGTTTGACCGTCATATGTTGGAGGTTTGATATGTTGTCCTGTGGCGGATACCCTCTCGGTGGATCCTTGATTTTTTAGTCTTCTGCTTGTAGATTCTTCATTTCTTTCTGTACGTCTCCTTCTTTTTGTACATTTCCAACTTCTTTTTGTACAGTTCCAACTTCTTTTTGTACAGTTACAACTTATTTTTGTATATTTTTCTGTTTCAAATTTCTCATTTTGCCCGTCCAATATTTTCTGTAATTTTCCTTGCTCGAGTACAATTACACCATTCCTGAAGCTGTTCCTGTTCTGCTTGCCTTCTACGTTTATTCTCTTCCCATTCCACTTGCCTTTTATCTTCTTGGTCTTGAAAATTTTCCTGAAGCCGGTCCTGCTCTATTTGCCTTTCATCTTCTTGGTCTTGTAAAATTTTCTGAAGCCGATCTTGTTCTATTTGCCGTTATCTTCTTGATCTTGTAAAATTTTCTGAAGCCGGCCCTGTTCTATTTGCTTCTTACGTTCATCCTCTTTCCGAACCGCTCGTCTCTCAGCATTTAAATTGTCCATGAAATCGGCCAACATTTTATTAATTTGCCCCATTTCTACTGTTTGTTGCCTCGTATTGACCATAGAATGTTATTAAATTTCCACAGAATCCACTAATCAAAACGGTTCTTTGACGTACTTGTACTCTCATCTCTCCTCGAAGAATACTTCACAAGTGCGGTTACTTCACAATCCAACTTCTGACACCAAATGTTATGTTTGTCCCGTGGGTTCTGAACGAAATTACAACTTTTACTATTTTAAACTAATACTCTCTACCACAGTATACAATTAAACACACTAAACTACTCTTTTAACTTTACAACTAATAGCTCTTTACAATTGAACACTCAATGATTAACTAACACGATTTCTGCCTGCTACTTATATACAATCCTACGGAAGAATCTAGGCCACTCTATATGATTCTCGACCAGGGCATCGAGATAATTCCACAGTTCCTGAATCTTCGCGGCCGGCGATGACTCATACATAGACGCGACAAGGCGGCTAGTTCTATAGGGTAGCACAAAAACATTCGGATGGTTGCTAGCCGTAATATTAGCTTAAATTAATGATAATAGGCAGTAGCTTGCGCATTATTGGCATTCATTATGGAAATATGTAGCTGATTGTGAGAAACAGTTTGCGTGGAAGATTTTGAAAAAATAACGATTCGCTTTCCCTTCTTCTTATTTTATCAGATATTTTATATCACATTGAATGACACTGATTCAATAAAGCATTTATTATTAATTAATAAAACGATGTGTATCTGAGGCATGTAGAAAAAGATGTCTCACGTTTGTTTGTTGTAACCTGATATTACAGGAAAAATATAATTTTAAGTAATGTGTACTATGCTAAAATAATTGGAAGTTACCCAAATGATACGTACTTACTACTCCGTGGAATACTATTTTTGCTACTAGCCGCTCTTTTCTTGAAATATGAGCACGATTGTATTTCACTCTTAACCCGATTGATTATTCTACAAGGTATCTCTGACCATTAAATATAAAATTCATAATGCAATGCAATAAAGTGATTTTTTGTTGCAGCCTATCAGTTTTACAAAGATTCCTCAAGTGCAACATCAAGAAAGCTCTTCAGGTACTCTTTGATTCATCTACCTGTGTTAATGATCCTTTTCTTACTAAATAAGAAAAAGTGGTTCGTCTTCGAAGACAAAGATCCACATGACGCTAATAGTGATAGTCAAGTACAAAGTGTATAAAAACATCAAACATGTAAAAATAAAACATTTATTTATATTTTCATAATTTTATTTTGTTACAAACATGTTGCCTTAATTTAAAAAATAATAAAACTGAATCGCAACCGAAAGGTTTCGAACCTAATGCAGTTATAAATCAAAGGTCAAAAACCCATTGCACTATTCATAATTAACCTAAATTACAACACTGTTACCAGTGCAAAACAATACTAGAAATACAGAGCAAAACACATCAATCAACTAATCCAATAATTGAATATAAATCTTTAAATTTATAGACATAATAAATAACCATTTATAGGCCCTAATTTTTGCAACTTATGGGAAAACTTTATTTTTGATTCCTAAGAAAATATTATCCTTGATAAATAATAATATCAGCACAAAAACTTTCTAAAACAAAAAATCGTTTAAATCAAAATCGAATAAAAACAGAAAAAAATCCAAATATTTTTCATACTGGAAATTACATTTTGATAGTTTTTTCAATTAAAATTTGACAAATGCAAATTTAGTCTTTCTTGATGCACCAACTTTTATCAAGAAAATAACATTTTCTGGGGTATCAATAATAAAAAGTGTCATATATGTTCCAACCATTATAGCCCACGCTGTATAAAAACGAAACCCAAAATATGATAAGTATATTACATTATGCAACGTAACACTGTTCTGATAATGTAAGAAAACATATTATTTTAATATTTGTGATTTTATTGGACAAATAGAATTGTTGGTTTTGTGAAGGAACATTTCGCTTAATAAACAGGTGTGTTAGAAATTTTAAGATTAAGTACTTTCAGTTGCCTTAGTTTTTTTTCATTAAAGGTGTCATGTTATAAATGTACTTTTTAGTGGAAAGCTCATATTTAGTTCCCGTTGGATTCCACCCCATATTCTTGGGAGCAATTACGTGTCGTTAACACTCTAAAAGTTTGTATTTTGTAGGATTATAGCACATTAACTTGACATTATATGACGTATAACATATCTTCAAAGATTCTTGTTGCAAGATTGCAATCTTGAATATTCTCATAAAATAGTTGCATATGCACCGAAAGCAATATTCCAGTATTTGACATTTTCTCCTTGCCAGAAGACAAGTTTAGTTTTACAAGCTAGTTAGTGACAACTTAGATAGCCCGAGAAACTGTGCAACGAAAATAAACTATTATAAAGTGCCATAAAATAATACTAAATTTAATGCAAAGGTATTTAAGCAATATTGACTTCTATAGGAATCAGCTGTTACTAAAATCATCGATACAAGGGTTTCTAATCAATGCCGTTAAAACCTGCCTACATGTCTCATTCTATTGGGAAAGGTCCTTTCTAGAGTAAAAAGTATAAGACCTTGATTCTAAAGCTATTTCTTTTGAGGCAAAGTTACTTAAACAATTTGATAGTGCTTCAAGACTAAGCAACTTTGTCTTTTTACTACATTACCTTCAAAAGTGACACCACTCTTCTTTTTTATTAAATTTATGTCTATTCTTTCCTTCATATATTTAATTTTATCGTATAATCTGACTTCCTGCCTATTTACGAAAAACGGAGGGCGGTCTTTAATAATTCAACGTTTGAATGGGCTATCAAGCAGCAGTGCCATCTAGCCCGCTGAGCTGTAAGTACTTGTTCTAAAAGTCATTAAGACTCTAAATTTTATATTTAGATTACGCTCAAAACACATTTTATCGAAATATGGTTAAATCGCAGTTCTAGTACTGAGGGGAGACACAAGAGGCATTTAGATCCTAGCTATCTTTCTTGAAAAAAATAAATAAATTCAATATTTTAATGTAATTTATATTTGCTTTATGAACCAGAGGTATACTACACCTTCATGCTAAGAAAAGCCAACCAAATACAGCAACTTATCTAATATGGCAATTATGTTAACAAAATGTGTGTGATATTTAGATATTTCAATATCATATACGAAACTGTTTATCGATTACATTACCATAACAGCCATTTTTGCGAAATTAGGTTGGTACTCCTGTTGTAATTAAAAACTATATGCAGAATTAAATTGTACACAGCCAAAATTTCCCATACTTTTTCGTATTAATAACGCTCTAATGGATATTAATTTTTCGACATTAGTCTTTCTGATAAATCTATTGGGACAAATGAATTGAAATTGAATTGCGCCTAAATTATCGTAACTGTCGATCAAATAAAAATAAAATTAAGGTTTTATATTTATATATAAACAATATATTAAGCATTCAATAATCTTGAAACTTTGATTATAAGGTACCAGATTTGTAGCTTAACATCGTGGCTTTGGAACCAATAATCATCTTAACAAATCGCCGCTAACTTATATACAGATACGTTGGCACACGTATTGCTCTAACGCTCATTTTTTCAATTGTTGGATGATTAAGTTTTATGTGTGTTAAATGTTTAGTTTAATTAACTTGCAGCTGATAACTAGTGGGTGTACCACGAGTTCACGGCAATATTTTAAAGTTTAACTAACTTTTTTATAACAATGTAAATTGAATTGTGTTTATTTTTAGACATTCTAACTGTAAAAATGCTTCAAAGGTCTTGCTTGCTCGATGTATGGCTTTACTTCCAGGCAATTTGCCAGTTTGAGCACCGTCCGGGCTGCATATACAATAACAGCACCCGTGCTAGCCCGCGCCATAGAATGACTGTAATATAAATGTTCATTAAATGTAGATGCTTTTCATGCGTTGGGTTAGTTTTTGTTGGCTGCGCCCCCGGAGCGAGCGAAGGGTTTACTCGGTGAGAAGGCACAACCAACAAAATCTAACCAATGAACATTTATGTGCATGCATATTCGTATCTAGCATACAGGATCGCACCTTGCCATAAGGCGACTATAATTCAAATATTAGCTAGAATACCCCCGTTACATTTTGTCTTCAAATATTTGAATACTTCATGACTGGCTTTCCGCTCGTTTCGGGGGCGTAACCAACAAAAACTATCCCAAAATATGAAAATCATTCACATTTATATTACAGTCGCGCTATAAAAGTACGCTCGATATGAATAAGCGTCCGGGCTTGGCTAGAACTAGGGGAACCCTTCCAGATAGGTTACACCCTTGCTAGATCGATGGTCCTAACGATGGAACCACCAGTATGGCGAGTATGTACTGCTAGATTCCGAACTTCATCAAAAACTAAAACTTTTCATGAACAATTACTTATGAACTGCACGGTTGGTGTTTTATGCAAGAGACTTTCGTACCACGAAGGCATAATCAGTTTCTGTCGGGAGCTCTGGTATCCCTGCAGGGCCCACACCCCGATCTCCTCCTGACCACGTTCCAGAGTCGGAATTGACCCTTCACTATACCAATTACCCCTTAGCACTTTCCCAACTGGCCTGACCTTCCAATTTCGCTCTAACGGAGCCCAACACCTTCTCCCCTGTGAACCTCGTGCACCACCATGCAGAAGTCAGGTTATAAAACCAGACCCTCATCCAACATGTAACGCCACCAAAGACAAACCGGAAACATCTGTTTCAAAAGTCGTATCTTAACCCTTCAAAGCCTGGCGTTACCGTATGGACTAATATGTACAGGGCTATTCATTATAAATATACACCCCCCTTAACTTCTTTATTTTTAAAGATAGAGAGATAATTTTTTATCGACTTGTAGGTAATCATCTTAATGTTTTTATTGTAATGAAAATATTATACAGAATGACCCATAAGCAAAGGCCAATATAACGTTACATTTTTTAAATGGAACACCCTGTATATTATTGCATTTTTTGATTCAACTTAAAATTCTAAGCATATTTTATGTATGATGTTATACCTCTAGAGTTAGTAGTTTCACAGCTATAAACGGTTGAAAATCGATACTTTGGCTACTTTTCACCTTGGTAGCAAGAAGGCTATTAAAAATGGAGAAAATTGAATTTCACATCCCTCTCTTATCTTTTCAAGAGCTATCTGATGGTGCTAACTGATGGTACCTACCGAGGTACCAGATTTGGTACGCATGGTACCGCCTGCCAGTTACTACACCGTCAGATAGCTCTTGAAAAGTTAAGATAGGAATGTGAAGTTCATTTTACTCCATTTCTAATGATCTTCTTGCTACCAAGGTGAAAAGTAGCCAAAGTGCCGATTTTCAACTGTTTATAGCTGTGAAACTACTAACTCTAGAGATATAACATCATACATAAAATATGCTTAGAATTTTAAGTAGAATCCAAAAATGCAATAATATACAGAGAGTTCCATTTACAAAAATATAACTTTATATTGGCGTTGGCTTATGGGACACCCTGTATAATATTTTCATAACTAATAAAAAAAATTAAGATGATTACCTACAATTCGATAAAAACATTGGATTGAAACTTTGTATTTCATGCAAAATCTTTAATAGTAATAAAATGCAGAGCGCTTTCGGCCCTAGGCAATACCTCCTACAACAAGGCCAGACGGCTTACACGTGACGTCATCAAAAGTGGTCTTAACTTATTTACAGGCGTATATTGAAATGTGCAATTTCTTTTAAAATTTCACAGTTAAGTAGACATTTTAGATGCAAAAATCTCGAAAAAATATAACAAAAACTTGTGTTTTGTAAATTTATCTTTTTTATATATGTAGTTTGAAACGTAATTGGCCTAATACAATACCTCCTACAAGCTGATATTACTTTAAGCACGACTATCATGACTGATAATGGGTATTACTCAATTTTTTTTTAAATCAAATATGAAATTGCAGTTTACTTACCTTTTTCTGCATACCTACATAAATAATATTTAAGAGCTTCCGGCTAAAACAAGGCTGCAAGTCATGAACAGCCTTTAGACGTGCCTCATTCGATTTTTGTTAAAGGAAAACGAAATTTCAAAGCAAAAACCTTTGAATATCCAGTTTATCAAAATAGAATCTACCTATTTTGATAAACTGAAACTAGATACCACGGTAAAATATCACTATAGGTATAAAAGTGTCATAATAGGTAATAGCTTGGGTAATAGTAATGTCAAATTTGATAGTGCGTTTTCTCCTCGGTTTTCTCCATCCAAAGAACCTTGCAATCTTCAAATATTTATGATAAAACATGAAAGATTTATACAGGTTTCAAATTATTACTTTTTTATGTTAGATTTGGAATATTGCTCGGTATATTATTGGGGTCTAATATTTATTTATTAAAAGTCTCCAGTTTCCTTTTGTCCTTTTACCCAAAATATTATGATTATGTTTAGAACAATAATTATTATTAAGAAAGAAGTGTATTTGAAATGCTGCAAAGAAAAATTTTTGAAACGTCAATTTTTAGGTGATTTTTACAATTTTCAAAATGAGTCAAAAGGCTGTTTTGATTTAGATAGTTTAACAACAGCTCACAAAGAAAAGACTTTTTATTGTAAATATCTAAAAATGTGTCTTCGAACTCATTAATCAGTTTTTTAAATATAATATAGGCTGTTGAAACTACGTTCACGAGGATATAAAAGAGCCCCACGACTTAAGCAATTAATGAAATTGTAAGAATCTTCTACAACACAATTTAAAGTTAAATTTTCTTTACAAAATTCACAACTTATTTTTTTTTAAAACAATATGACAGCAATATCTACTTAAATAAGTGATTAACTGGCATTTCAGATCCTCTGCTGTGTCTTGTGAATGTGACAAATTATTATACTTTCCTATACACATATACATTTTTTTGTAAGGTAATAATGTGACATATTTTAATTATTGTATTTTTGATCACTTTTTTATTGTAACTTTTTTTTTGACTTGTTCCTTTCTACTGTAACTTTGTAGTGCTCGGAATCAAATAAATATCTATCTATCTATCTATCTATCTATCTATCTAAGAACACCCGAGACAAAACCTTTCAGAGCCTCTATAATAAAATGATTAAATATTTTGAGAGCTAATTTAACATTTTGCTTTTTTATAAATGATGGAAAAAGGGCCTTTAAACTACGGGAATATCCATGTTTTAATATTTTGTCTCGTTTTAGGTCTTGAAGTTTTTTGACCACTGAGGGCATATAGCAAACATTGCATTACAGCCTTTATGAGACATAATTACACTAAATATTACTTACTCCAAAATTAGCTAATAAACTTGCTGACCACATTGAACAAGAACAAAATAAACTCTTATTACACGAACGCAACAGGTCAACTCCAAACATTTTGGAAAGCTAAAAACGAGGCTAAAAACATGAACTTTAGATCTTTTCGGCGAGTTTCCACCGCACATCATTGTTCACATAAATTTACACACACGAAAGTGTAAAGAAATTAACAGAAACACAATCAATCGAACAGAACAATAATTAAGAAGCCGGTCGAAAGTACGCCATTACGGCAACTGACAGAAGGCACTGAGGCAGTGTTGCCAGATTTAGAGTTAGTTTCATACATTATTTGGGATGTAAACTATTAACGTATATTTAGTTGGACTTTAATTTTTACAGCATTTGTTGAATGACATTTGAAATTATGTTTTTAAATGGAACCAAATATGTATACAAAATAATTAGGTTATTGGTTAGCAACGTTTATTTTCTTAAAGGTTTTGATTCCTTTATTGCTTCACTTTTCGGTTTTTACATATTTACTTTTCGGATTTTAAATATTTATTTATATTTAATATAACTATACTATAATATACCAAAGCAAACTTAAGTATCTAATATATTGTTAATTGTAATCTTGGAATCCAAGACGAATATTTAACGTTTCTTTGAAAAATAATTAGTGGCAAATAGCAAGTAGCTCAACTTGTGATAAAGCGCCCAATCTGGCAGCACCGGGTACATGACGTCGAGATGGGAATTGACATTCCAGTCGCCCAGCGTGGCAATCAACGTTAAATACGGAAGTAGGCGCGATAAAATAAACAATACTTTTACTGGGCACCTCTTGGCTCCTCTTAATGCTTTTCTTATGGCAAAAAGTATGGACCACTTTTCATGACGTCACTGCTAATTTCAATATCAGCTAGTTGGCCTAGTTGAAGGAGGTATTGCCCTAGGCCATCATCAGTGCTTCTTTGTCAGGAACCAGCACAGTCGAGTCAAACAATCAAACTCTTGGACACCACATAGGTTAAACATTGAAATTAAAATCAAATTAAAATTACATCACAAATCACACAGAAAGAGGGGGCTGTTATAACCCATTATTCAAATTTTTATGGAGTCTGAGCGGCTACGTCTTTAGCGACTTGACCCTTTGCCGGTTTTGGGTTTTCAAAACCCGCAAAAGGTCAAGTCGCTAAAGATGTAGCCGCTCAGACTCCATAAAAATTTGAATAATGGGTTATAACAGCCCCCCTGTGTGATTTGTGATGTAATTTTAATTTGATTTTAATTTCAATGTTTAACCTATGTGGTGTCCAAGAGTTTGATTGTTTGACTCGACTGTGCTGCTTCCTGACAAAGAAGCACTGATGATGGCCTAGGGCCGAAAGCGCTCTGCAATTTATTACTATTAAAGATTTTGCACGAAATACAAAGTTTCAATTCAATTACGTCCAGGTGCACACAGCCTTAAACCTAATCTGATAAAAAAAAATAGCTGTCTATCTTTAAAAATAACCAAGTTAAGGGGGGTGTCCATTTATAATGAATAACCCTGTGCATGTTTACTTGTCCACTTGCTCACCAGATGACATCAGTTATATGTTTGGGAGCGCGTAACATTTATCAGTTAAAATCTACCTGGCAAAGAGAACAGTTTATGTTTACAGTGCTCGAATATTTTATGCGAAGTGATGAATCTAAATTTTGAGTAACTTTTTTATATTTAGAATATATGACCGATATTTGATGCGATATAGAGCTTAATGGGTGTACTTTTCACTTGACATACGTATCGTGTTTTGGTAGGGTGAGTACAAAAATGAGTTTGTCTTAGAGTTACCATATGGCAACGCTAGGACTTTGAGAGATATTTTGACGATACGTAAGGTTTTTCTGTTTCCTTCTAGGAAAGGTTTTACTTTGCAAGAGGCACTGGAAATAGCGTTTTAACTGATGAAGACTCCGAGGATGAAGATGGCGGCGGGACAATTGATAACCTTTCACGGCCACAACTTCGAGCTTAAACTTACATAAAAGCCTCGCATTACTAAACCAGAAATTGTACCGCCACCGTCAGTCAACGAAAAATGCAGATAGGACATGTGAGTGGGTCCTAGGAGATTGAGACAATATATTCAAAAATATATAAATAACTTTCCGCAGTTCAAGGTTTTGAGAAATTTTTCGATGATGGTCTTATTTCTTTTCTCGTCCATCCATGCCCTTTTAAAAACTTTGCGGATCCTAAGGTTTAAAAAAATGTACGATTTGCTGCAAATAATTTTGCAATATTTTTAATCGCGTTCCAAAAAATTGCACTCTTAAGAAAAACGAACAGTTAAGGTAAGAGGTGCTTATGAAGGCATACTTTAAAAGGAGTCAGCTATTATGTTGGTTTAACAATAGTATAAGGTATTCACCAGATAATGTCAATCGCAACGTAAAGTTATTGTGGTTCACCGGCCACATGCGATAGGCGATATAATTCGAACATGGGTGGAACAGACCTCATGGCGATAATCTAAGTTGATATGAAATAGTGTCTGGATCAAAAAATGGTGGTGGCCAATTTTGATTCGGTATATTGATGCTGCAATAAATAACGCTTGGCAGATCCACAAAAGAGCTGCGGGAAAAATTCCGACGTGAAATAGCTCAACATTATCTACGTTCCTATGAAACTCCTGCTGCTAAGCCTAGGGGAAGGCCTTCTAATGGCCATTCGCACGGCCTCTCTTAACCCAAGATTAAGTTAAGGTGCACCTTATCTGGTGTATTTTTGTTGCACCATATCTTCTAACTGTAAAGCTTCGCTTAAAAAGTCATATAAAATTAAGCCTTGGAAGTGGTCGGGTTTAAGCCTTTTATCTCATTTTTATCCTTTATGTTTTGTTTTTTTTTTTTTTCAATATGATTAAGCATTTCTCTTCAAACATCAGTTACCACTATGGACCTTGTAAACTTTTGAATCGATGGAGACGACGAATTGGATGAATTAACTTTAATAGTCTTTGGTATTCCCAGAAGAGTTTACCAACGATTAGGGTATTTTTATTCTTTCGATAACTTAACGTTTTTTAAAAGGTTTCGTCTAAGTAAACAAACATCTCTTAATATTTTGGAGTTAATAGAAGATGAAATTGAATACCTCTACGATCTGTGTAATATGTCATATAAGCTTCACTGTATAACATTGAAGTAAAAAAAATCACCGAACTAAAATGTTAACGCCAATGTCGCCAATGCCAATAGTGGGAATAGAAAAAGCACCAGAAAAGTAACCAAAATTGCATCATTGCCAAGTTTACCTAACGTTTCGCTAAAAGTTCGTTAAGCCTTGGTCGCGCGAACAAAATTAATCTAAGGTGAACCTTAAAGTTGAGGGGGACTTACTAAAGTCACGATTTTAAGCAAAGCCGTGCAAACAGGCATAAATCATTTAGTGTGTGAAGTACCGAAGCAAAGATGTGCCGGGGAAGGGTGGTCTTCCTCTATTCGTATCATATGTCAAAATGTGATGTCGAGCTTTGTGTTCCACGTTTTGTTATTTTTTTACATCAAATGTGTTTTGTTGTATTGTATGGATTCGTAATAATGTGGCTTAGAGCCTTTTTGAAACTACTTGACTTTTGAAATCACTAAGCTTTAGCGTTACCATACGGTGACAGTGGTTTTTGAAAATTTACCCAAAAACGACAAAATCGCCTTAAAAGCAACCAGTGCAATGTGTAAAAGTAAAGAGCAAATTGAATAAATCAAATAATGGAACTTCGGATTTAAATAAATAATAGATATCATGATTACGATGTTCCTTCAAAGGATCGATTGTTCTTCATTCGTGAGTGAAACCAGATCATCTAAGTTATCTCCTCCATTCCGAAATAACAAAAGGGCCTTTTTTGAAAAGGATAATAAACATTTGGTTTTTACAAACCTTATTAATACAGAGGTGAAAGAAAGACAAAAATTTTGTTTTGACAGAGAGGTAAACATTTCTGTCAAACCTAACAAGCTGGAGGCAAAATCGTGGGTTAACAAACTACTTTGGATAGGTTCATATCGATATAACTGAACTTTATTGAACTGATTCGTGTTCGATTGTAAAAATATCACTTTGCCCCCACTACCTAAAAAGTGATCCAGCTCACCTGTAAGTGAACCGAAAATGGACCGGGATCACTTAGATCGGTTCAGTAGTTCAGGTAAAAGATGGCATTTAAATGTCAATTGTCAATCGGCTTTTTTTTTATTGTTTTCATAATTTCATTTGACCTTGGTTCACTGAACTGAAATGTCAGTTCATTTTGAACTGAACTCCAGTTTCAATCGAATACGGCTAAAATTCAATTGCATTAAATTCATTGATTCTAATGTTCGAAAATGCCTATTTGCATAAGAGACTAAAATTACTCATTGTATGGATCATAATTTTTGCTGCATACATTTTAATAGTCTGAATTGTGGGTCCTTTAGAAAAAATCAGTTTAGATAACGGAATATACAGATAGTTAAAAAGAACAATCCGCATATACAAAAATCAGGCATATGCAGCATGTTTTAAAAATTGCAAGAATGATAAAAAAAATATTATAGGAACATAGTTTTCTTGCTATAATATTTAAAGCTAAATGTATTATTTTAGTACTGTTTATGTCGGATATGAATTGGTTTCAAAAAGAAGACGAGAAAATATAATTTTTTAAGGTTGTTTAAACAGGAAACTTTTTAAAACACGCTGCAGTAAAAATAAAATAATTATTATAGTTTAGTACTAAGCCTATATATCCCTTACCTAATAAATAAATTACATGGAGCTTAGGGCTTACAAAAAGTCTACATTTGTATAAATAGCGATTCTAAAATTCTAGTGTTTGAGGCATTCACGGTAACCTATTATTGACTATTTTATTTATTCCTAATAAAATATTTCTGATATCCGTCAACTTTAGCAAATAACCTGAACTATTACAGTTTGTTGAATCCCAATTATATAACATTTCACAAATATAACTAGTTAGAAGTTGTGAACTTTTGATTAAGTACATGGTATAAATGACGCAGGAGATTGCTAAAATAACAAGTGTTTTGTTGTGTTTTAAATATTGGTATGGGAGTTGCATAAAAAAGTGTAAGCAAAAATATAGTAAATTACGATATCAAATTCAGCGTGCATGGTTGGTGGGGACCTGTCAAAAACTAACAATAAACTAGGTACTTTTCATTTTCAAAATACTTAGCCGATTTACACGTTAAATTTTTTTAAATTTGGTTAAAAAATCAGCTTTAAATCATTTATAATAATATGCTTAGCAAACTCCACTCGTTTGAGAGGCATTGATAAATTTATTTTAAATTTCAGTCGTTAGTAGAAAATTGTACAACTAATTGAATAGGAATTTGATTAAAACAAAATCGATTATTTTGGCAGCTCTATAACTAATCCTATTTACACAAAACAAGATCGTTTATAGTTGAAAGATTGGTATTGACTGCACATGACGTGGAATGAAATTTTTCTTTATTTGCTAAAGTTAACGTGTTTTTAAGTAAATTAATTACAATTTGTATTACGCTTTTGACCTGTACTACTAGATCAGTAGTTGTATCAAAGAACAATTATATTTTGTGAAGATCAAAATTGATATGAAAAAAATACATAAATATGATTAGACCGTATATTATGCAAGAGTTAAAGTCTTATATACATGAGTAAGCTAAATTACATTACTGTGTGGATAATGCATTGTCTGTATGAAAATATACAACTACATGACTGTCATAATGAAGGAATTCCAAAATATACTAGTTTTACCTGCAATAACTTTTATTTATATTTATCTATTTTTTCTTTAAATTTTCTTTTATGTTCATATGACAATATACCATAATTAGCCTCGCACTTTCATACTCAACAAAAAGTCAATAGTTTGTAAACTGCAATACCTACTTTTACTAACTTCTGTTTAGAATGACGTCACATTTTAGCTAAACAACCCATTCAATTATTTAAAATTCCTGAGATTATACTGAGCATCACTTAAACGTGACGTCGCTAAACAAGAATGAAGGGTTCAAAATAAATAAGCAGAACACATAGTCTTTCCGAGGTAACTAAATGCAATTTGATTTAAAAATAGTTCAATAAAATTACTGTATAATTTACGGTTCAACAAATGTAAAGTTTTTATAAAGCGTTCCGATTTAAACCACAATAGCCATATATACCGGTGTTCAAATGAAGATATATGATGTAGTCTTTTTATCTGGCCTTAGATACATATTTTGCTTTCGCGGTCTTAAAGTAATTTTTCCCATCAGGTATGGAAAATATTTGACTGTCCATAGCCTAGTTAGTAATGAGTTAGAAGATAGAATCCAGGAGTCGAACAGATACCAATATTGCTGTTTCACCCTAACAAGCCACGCCTTCCTGCCATAATGTATCCGTCGACAAATGAAGAGCGGTTTTCCAAATCCTTTTGAAAAGCTGCTGCTCATTTGCGCTTATCATTTAGTATTATCCACGCCGCCCATGAAGCGGTGTTGCATTCCTCAAAACTGCCGTGAAAAATTTAACTTGTATTTTGTTTATTTGTTGACCGTCTACCGGCGTTTTGCGCCTATTTGATGGATATGGGGATTAAATAGACACCAAACTAGCCCAAACATTGCGTATTCGTATGTCTGCAAGCGCGAAAGTTCGTAAGGGGTTGGCGTTTGTTATTGTTTTGTTGCTTGTGTTTTACAGACAAGCGAATAAATGTCAAACGTTTCGACTTTAAATATTAGAACACTTCATGAATGAAAACTTTACTCGCTGGCAAACATTATTTCCTCAAATATTACAACACTTCATAAAAGGGAAAAAAATGGTTGAACTAACTCGAGCCAAGTAGTATTCCGCACGGCAACCGAGAAACTAACGATTCAAGTAAAACTGTAGTATTTATACTTAAATCTCAACGGAAACCGTCAGTAAGACATTGTAATCAAGTGGCATGCACAAAGAAAATCGGCATAACGCGACATCAACCTACGTCTCCACCACTATTTCAGTTTATGATATACCATCTCTAGACGTTGGATGGTGAGATGAAAAACAATATCGATTCTGAATTCAATATTTTTCAACTCACTCATTACTAAGCTATGGATACAGAAATATTTTCCACACCTGTATATCGCAAATATTTTCTTGTCAGTATCCATCATAAAAGGTTGTATGTACCTCGGGTGTAAACAGCATCTAGCGCCCTCAGCGCTAACAGCCTGTATTACGCACTAGATATGTAAATAACTAGGATGAGAGATGGGATAACACACACACACCACATATTACAAAAAACAAACAGGTTATCTTATCGATTTTTATCATACTACTCTTATTATTGACGAATGATTAATGATACTAACAAATCAAAATCATATCGAAAAATGTGTAAAGCTATCTGACATATTTTTGAGCTGCCTTTCTTCTCGTCGAAACCTTTAAAGATTTTGGTTACTCCTCTCGAAACTTACTTAAGCAAAATATTCTTACATTGCGTCAGATCGTAGATTTTAAAATTCTGCGCTCATATAATCTACAAATGTACTAACTTACACTATAGTAGTTTTATTGTTAAAAGAGTGGCGACAATGGGTCTTATTTTCGATTGGTCCTCTAGATCACCTAGTTTCAGCCGCTATGTAATTGCAAAATCGTATTGTTTACGATATTCGTTAGCGTGTGTTTTTCAGTTTCGTGTGACATTCCATAAATGGAAAGTATAAAGTTAAGGGAAGTTGAAAAAAATGGTTAATGCCGTGAACCTGATGTAGACTTGCAGTTAATACCGGTAAATATTACATTTATACTTATTCATGGAAACGTTAAAAATTTGTCCTTTTGGTACGAATTTTTTATCGAGTGGATTTATAGATGTTAGTTAATGTATTGGAAATTTAGGTACTAAACTAACATTACGTTGACGAAAAAACCTCAATTATTATAAGTATAAAGTTTTCTGATTTTTTATAGAGTTATGGAAATGTGGGAAAAGCCTCGTGTAGATGGCAAAATAGTTTTAAAGGTCAAAGCTATTTTATTCCATTTTAGCTTTCGCACAGTCGCGTAGTACCTATGTAGGTAGTATTTGCAAACGTACAATAATTTTCAATGATTTGAAAAATATTTTTCATTTAAATTGCACAAAAATTTGATTTACTACTTTCATAGTACCAAATCTAAATGATGAAAACTTTGTGCTGATAATGACACATTCTCATCCAGGTTTAATAAGCAAATCTATCTTTGAAATACTTTAACAAATAATTGGTTTTTAATAATCCTAGATATTTAATTAGTAAAAACAATGTTTTCCTACAGATGAAGCGTTAGATTTACTATCTCGTGTAGAAAGCCCATCTACATCAAGTGCAGATTTGAGCGCTAATTTTCTAGCAACTCAGAAGTCATCTTCCTCTGTTTTAGGAAAGAACGAGATTTTAGTATAAAAGATATTGACACAGGTGCAGAAATTACGTGATATTTTAATGTTCACAAGTCATTTAAATTCTATAAGCACTGCACACAATATAAATTACTTGCAGCTTATGACTGATCTAAACCTATGTTATCGAAAAGATAGAAGTATAATGTCTGATCTGTTTTTTCTATAAAAGCTTCAATAATAAAATGTATTGCCCTGAACTTCTACACAGCAAGTATCCATATAAATTTTGGTCAAATAAGATGGGTCGCCAATGTTAATTAAACTAAGTGAAAGGGCAATTTTTTCCTCCGTTGCCAACATTTTAGAATCGTTTTTTTTTGTTCAAACATCTGCTCCGTAGGTACCATTCCATCAACATTAAGGAAAAATCTGTAGATTGGCTGTATTTTATTTCATAAAAAAATTTATGCGTATGGCAATGTCTCTCATTTTAAAAATTATATATTTCAGAAAAATCAGTGTGTAAAATAATCTATTACTCAATGTCAAAAAGCTAGTTTTGTTTGAAATGTTACAGATAATAAATAAAAAATGAGTGTGCTTGTGAACCACACGCCAGCATTCGCACAAAAGAGAAACAGAGAATAGCCTGCACCGTGTATGTATATCGTCCTCGCGCGCACCGCACGCTTGTCGACAAGCTTTAAACTAAATTATTTTGGTAGCACGTTGGTGCGTTGGGGTTAATTTAATTTTATTCTTTAGGGTTCAGCTTAAGGTTAATGGTGGGTGACAAAAAGAGACTACGACAATAGTTATTTGTGTATTTAGAGCGCAAAGTAACGGATTGCCGCTTGAGAAAGAATGCTACTCGTCGCGCAGTAATCTTTCGAAAACGGCAATCTACTTTGCGCTCGAAAAACACACATAACTTTTTCTACAGCCGCATTTTTTAAAATTAAATGCACATATTTCTCTATACTTATTCTGAAATTTGCAAATGACTCAGTTTTGACATATTATATTCGGGCTTCGGATATATTTAGAACAGGAGTGCCAGCAACAAACTGTAACAAACGCATGACTGTCATATTTATCTTCGGTTTCCATGACCATTCATAGTACACTCGACGGAAAAAGTGAGAATATTCTTTTCCATGTTCGCGCTAGAGCGCAAAATAAGGATCCACGGCATTTGTCGATTTTGCGATTTCATTTGAATTTAGTAATTAGTTACTTTGCGCGCGGCTGTAGCAAAAAATATTTGTATTATTTACTTTCAACACGTAACAAAAACTTCCCCTAATAAAATATTTGCAGTTTATGCAAATTCGCTGGCACGAATGGAGAGAGAGCATAGTATCTAACGTTCGCGTTACAAACGAGGAACCCGTTCACCAGAAAAATATATGGATGGGTTTCATTTTAGAAAATTGCTGAGAACTTTTAAAGTGAAACTTCTTTAGGAATGTTCTACCTGAAGAATAAGCTGGTGAACGTGTTAGTATAACACGTACAGTAACTTCACATAGTATGTTCTACCATTCGTAGCAGCGAATTTGTAGGGGAAAAGTGGGAACAGTGAGACGGTTGGAACAGTGAGACAATTTGATTACACAAATAATTTTCTATTTAAAAATTGGCAACAGTGTTAGAAACGGTTGATCATACGTATTTGGAGTTTTTTGAGAAAAAGTGTTGTTTAAGTATAAAAGTAAATTTTGTGGTGTTAGAAAATGTCTTCTTGACAAGGTAAGCATTAAAATTTTCGTATTTGTCGCATTTTCTGTACAAAACAGGTTATTTGCGTATACTAATCTCAGATAGTTGTTGTCGTTTAATAATTGGCCCATTCATTATTTATGGATTTTGTTTGTACCCCGCTTGAAGAACAGTGAGACAAGTAAGTAACAGTGAGACATGTCTCACTGTTCCCACCACTATCTGGCTGTTCTTGACAAGCAGGAAAATATAATTTTTTTCTTGCAGATGCCTAGAAAAATAAAACTGATAAGAAAATCGGCAGATTTACGGAAGCTCAAATGAGGCAAGCAGTTGATCTGGTTATTAATGAGAGTTATAAAGTAAGACAGGCTGCTGAAGCGACCGGTTTAGCCTTTCAAACTATTGATCGATATGTAAGAAAATATATGGATAATCCCAACTGCAGTATGGTTCCTAACTATTCGGTGAAGAAAATTTTTCCTTGGGAATTAGAAGTTTCACTTCCTGACTATATCATAAAGAGTTCAAAAATGTTTTATGCTCTAACTATAAAAGATGTTCGAAAATTAGCATTTGAGGTAGCTGTAAAAAATAACCCCAAAATCCCTAATAGTTGGCAAAAACAAGAGCTGGCTTCAATTGACTGGGTGAAAGGTTTCAGAAACAAATTTAAAAATTCGTTGTCCCTGAGAACTCCTGAAGGTTGCAGCCTTGCCAGAGCGACAGGATTCAACAGACATAACGTTGCTACTTTTTTTTTGGTAATCTAGAGGAAGTGCTAAAACGACATCCAGATTTTGCAAATGGTTTACGTGTATATAACTGAGACGAAACAGGTACAGTCACCGTTCAGAACTCCCAGAAAGTGCTAGCACAACATGGTTCAAAGCAAGTAAATAAAGTAACAATCGCTGAACGTGGTACACTAGTCACCACTTGCTGTGTTGTCAATGCTTTAAGGAATAGCATTCCTCCAGTTATGCTATTTCCGCGGGTGCATTTCAAGAGTCACATGATTGCTGGTGCTTCCGGTGGAACCCTTGGATTAGCAACAAAAGGTGGCTGGATGAACTCGCAATGTTTTGTAGAATTAATGAAACATTTTATTAAGCACACTTCTTGTTCTAAGGAAAATCCTGCATTATTATTATTCGACAACCATGAAAGTAATCTTTTGATTGAAGTTCTGGATATGTGTTAAAATAAAGGAGTAACGATACTAACATTCCATCACATTGTACTTGCATTGTATTGCAACCGCTGGATGTCGGGGTTATTTAAACCATTCCAAACCTTTTAAACGGGAGAACAGCGTTTCCCAGAGCTATGACCCAAGTTAACATAGTTTCCGCCTTTAAAAAAAAACAGGAATTTTCTCGTTTGATCGGCATGTGTTTAAAGATCAGGATTTTTTTACCATGTTCTGTTACAGATCGAGTTACTCCAAACAAAGATCAGTTTTTTAATGCTGATCAGGTTAAAAATATCTCTTCCGCCTTCTATCAGTGGTTATGTAGAAAAGAAATCAACTTTATAGGAGAACGTGGCAGACGGTATGAACAACATTGCAACCACATCAAAGATTGATGATAACGTCGGGAAAACCCCAGACAAGTCTGATAGAACCACTCTTCTTATAACACCACAAGAAATCAGAGGGTTTCCGAAAGCTAAACCGCAAATAACACTAGAAGAAAGAAAAGAAAATCACTAATTGCTACCGACACACCAGAAAAACTACTGTTGGAAATGGAAAAGAGTAAGAATTAAAAATTGACAAAAAAAAGCAATTAAAAAAATAGTACGCCAACCACTTAATGATGATGAAAGCCACTTTAACGAATCCCAACTTAAACTACAGGATTCATCTGATGATGACGCTTTTGTTTGTTCTTCTGCCGAACCTGAGACAATTGTTAGTTTTCCTGATATTGACCGTAATCCTGAAGTGGACGAATATGTTCTTGTCGAATTTAAACCAGTAAAAGAGAAGCAGATTGTTTATTATATAGGTAAAATTCTAAATCGTAAACCCACAGAAGTCGAAATCTATTTTTTCGCAAATCCCTAAAGAAAGAGCGGTAAAAAATTTGTAATGCTCGTTGTCCCGGATATTTCATTCGTGTCAATATCTGATATCAAAATGATTCTTCCTAACCAACTATTAGTGCAAAGACGAAACGCCAACAAAGTCTAATATCATTTGATATAAACTTTGATTCCCTTAACGTTCGTTAGTACATACATGTGTCCTACTGTACCCACTATACCGAGTACAGTGACATTTTTTTTTTTTTTTAATGTTATATTGTTATTTTTTTTTGTTTTTAGTTAAATTAGCATTTAAAGTTTTGTTCAGATACATATTTTGTACGGCTTTATTAAAACTGCATTATATAAACCTTATTTTTTACTCAGTAAAGAAAATTTGAATTTTTAAGTCTCACGGTTCCCACTTTTCCTACAATAAAAATATTTTTGGGGTAGTTTTTATCACTTCTAAAAAATAAATAATTAATGACTTTTTGTCACTAACCCTAAGCCGACCTCCTAAAAAATAAAATTAAATTAATAATCGTTTTAGCAACGCCACAACGTGCTATCCAATTTAAAGCTTGTCGCCAAGCGTGCAGTGCGCGCCTCGCCTCAACAACAACGACATACACTGTGCAGGCCTGTAGACTATTCTCCGTTTCTCTTTTGTGGTTCACTTCTAGTGTGGTATGTTGTATATTTTTCGTTGAGGGTACCTTTACCGCAAAAGCTCTTCCCATATCTTTCCTACTATGCTCACCTTTCTAATGAATATTTAAATAACAGCTGAGGACTGTTACAGCAATTACTATAATAGTTTTTTACTTCCGATTGCTTAGGAGAGAAATGTTGCTGCACTTGCCAAATGGAATCTAATTACTGGGTCAGATGATGAAGTCACAGTGCATATTATTTATAGTTTTCATATATGTAAAGATGGACGAACCTCCTGCCACTAAGCGCATCCTTCCAACAGATTACGGCCGAATTGAAGTCTGTTCTAATAGTCCTTAGTACAAATCGACTATTGGGTTGTAATGCTAGGAGATACGCCCTCTAACAACTTGCTAACTTTAATGAGATGTCGATGCAAGGCACTAGTTGAAAAATTACGTCTACTCACGGCGACATCCTCATTTCAACACCAGTTTTCAGTTGACATCAAATTAAATAAAATACGGTAACAGAATAAATGTATATGGCTGAATTGGTGGTTGACTTTGTTTCACTTTAGAGGCCATAAGAATGAGTAAATACAATTCAAAATATTTTTGTCCTATAAAGTATGGAGAACAATCGGGAATAACATTAGTGTCTAGATTCTATGGTTGAAACCACTTGTTAAAAAAAACATTTATTGGTGTTATATTATACTAATTAATATCAGTCGTTATATTTAATATACATTATTTTTAATATTTAGGACGTTGATTTTTACAGCAGAGATTTTACGATAAAAATCAACTCTATTCTACTGCCAGTTTTAGTTCAAGAACTTTACTTTATTCCCAATTCCTAGTGGTCTAATAAAAAGGATGTATTATTCACTAACGATCAAATTTTAAAAACCGTAATTGTAAATTTCCGTACCTTTGACCACCAGAGCGAGTGGAAAAGAGTGTTAGTCAATTGAAATTCGAAACCAACCTAAAAAATTTTGCCTATTCTGATTTTGGACCTGTAACTTTCTGTAGCGCAGGACGTCAGTCGTGAAACTACAGTAAAATTCAGTGAAAAATGAAAAATAAACAGTATTACATACACCAGAATGAGCGACATACTTCGTAAATTTATTGTCGGGTGAATCAAGGTTAATAGTTAACATTTCATGAGGTTATTTATTGCTTCAATCTTCTTACAACTTCTAAAGCCAAATTATTAAAAGAGCAGCAGTAATTTACTCAAATAAAATTACATTTATTAATTACTATTTAAAATATTCACTATAAGAATTTAAGACGGAGAAAGACTATTAATATCGGATAGTTTGGTTTATGAACAAAAACTTAATTTGAGAACTGAATGTATTATCACACGCAATAATTTCTGGAACTAGTGTGAATATATGAAAACATATGACTACTAATTAATAATTTCTGATAATGTCCAACCATTATTGTCTTTCGTTTTACGGTAGAAAATTTGGCAAGGGTTGAAGCTTATGAACATTAGTAAAAAATACGCTGCTCGTCAATATAACACAAATATGAAACTAACCCAAACAAAAGTCCAAGCAAAAATTATATCAAGATGAAAAATATTCAAATAAATATTGGCAATAAAGGGCTTCTAAGACAAATAAACCCACCTCGTGAAGTCTGATATGACGAATAGTTTTTGAATACACTGGAAATAGCCACTATTTTATGGATGTCTCTATTTGGTAAACGTCCAACAAAATAATCAGTCACAAAACCACAATATATGATTCTCAGTTTTATTAGACCAGAAGCAGTCACTAAAAGAAATCCAAACGAATATATAACTTGCATGAATGAAATTATTAGTATCCAATCATCCATTTGTGTTTATATCAAAGCTATATCTGCATGATTTCAGATAAAACAGCATAATTGAAAATATTAGTTTTAATTTAAATACACATGAAAATAACAATGATTGGAATGTGAATTATTTTAATTAAGAAAAGTACGTAATAACAAACTGGACACAATTTATTTCAAACTTCTTTAGTTTAAACCTGATTTTAAACAGGTTTTCTTCCTAGATTAGAAACTTTATTGACTAGATTGGTATTCATAGGCATGGGCACCTTTTACAGTGAATCCCAGCATTTTTATTTCCGCAAAACTCACATATTTCTTCTTCTTATCACGCCCTCTTCTTCTGAAAGTTGGCGATCTAAATTGCAATTGTAGTCCTGAAAACTGCACTTGCCCTCTTTTATTAGTCAGTGCAAAGCGTACCTCTCACCACATGGCGCAGATACTGTTTTTTTTTTCTTTGGTTGCGCACAGTAATTATTTTTGTCGGTACATTTCAAAGTCTTCTTTCTATTCTTTTGTCTGTCTGTGGACCTGGCGTCCAACCTTCACATCCACAAAGCAGGACGAGGAAGACGTAACATCCAATCATCCAGAGTGAGGTATGATCTTGCAAAGAACATCACATCCATGAAGGCTGTTGATGTTACCTCATAAATATTTTCTTGATGTGAGTTGTTCAATTGTTTGTCCTAGGTGTGACTGGATGTCTTTGAAAAAATCAGTACTTTGGTTTTGGAGACATTACTATATAAATGTAGACGAAGCCGATGCAAGCTTCTGACAAGCTGTGATAGTTGCGGAAGAGCAGTCCATAAGCTTGTTTGATCTGGTTTGAATGCGTCTGAGATTAAAGTTATATACCTCAAGGGACGTCGTAGTTTGAAGTTCCTTTGTGAAGAGGTCCCCAAAATTCTCAAAGCAATCGATGATTTGCGAGCTGAAGTAGCGGCTCTAAAGTTGGATGCAGCGAAATACGCTTCCACCAGACATTACCACCCCTTCCAGCAGTCAACAGAATGATGCTTATGGTGAGGTGCAAGATAGCCAATTCCGTGCAAGTTGTTAATCTCACAGAGCAGAATTCTGACATGGAAGTCAGTGATAGTGATATTATGAAGGTTGAGGTTCATCCGAAGTGTTTCAAGGCTAGGTAAACCAAACAAAATTGGTTTCCGCGGTCTGAAGGTTGTACTTAACAATCAAGCCGATGTTCAAACTGTTACCCTAAACCGTAGTAAGCTTAAGGCACAAAAAGTTTTTGTAAATCCTGATTTAACCAGAATGCAGCGAGACATTGAGGCAAATGTTATAAATGAGTATCGGCAGAGAGTCCAATGGCGAACGCGATGTCCAGATTAAGTATCATCAAGGTGTGCCTATAGTTAAAAAAAAAACTACGCACTTCCACAAAACGTCTGACGTACACAACCTATTACCAAAATGTACGGGGGCTGCGCACCAAATTGCCTCAGCTTATGGAGAATGATCAAGCATGTCAGTATGATGTATTGGTTTTTACAGAAACCTGGCTAAACGTAAAGACCGTTCCAGTGAGACGAGTACCTGCATGAGAGGTGGAGGAAGATTGATTGCTGTTCACAAGGATATTACCAGTAGGCGTATGGTTGTGCCTGGGAATATAGAACACAATTTTTGTGACAATTGGTGCTGGACAAGCAAGCCTAATTTTGGATACAGTCTACCTTCCACCAAGGTCCAGTGCCTTGTGCTGTTCAACTTTTACTGAAACATTGGATAGTCTTACTTCTGCTATGCCTGACTCAACTCTTTGTGTGATTGGAGATTTCAGCCTGCCTCATGGCATTTGGGTAAAAGAGTCCATTAAGTACTTCAGTTACAGTTGCTAGAGGTGCCCCTCTGGATGAGGTTGCATAAACCGAAGAAGTTTCTAATGCCTGTGCATTTCACAACTTGTTCCAGGTTAATCATGTTCTAAATGCCAGCGAGTCTTTGCTGGATCTTGTGTTGACTCAGAACGCTACCCCTGCTGTGTGTCAGGCCGATTTCTCTGTAGTCCCTCCAGACTTATATTATCAGCCACTCGGTGTGGAGATTGGCGCCAGCACATTAACAAGTGGCAATTTATTGAGGTTTGAAGGCTTTTACAGAGACTTTAAGTCGGCCAATTTTTTCTGGAGTGTCTGACTTTTTGGATGGGTTTCATTGGGTGGTATAAGACTGTTTATGTTATGTTGAATATTTTTTATGAGGTTCTGTATGGCATTCTGTATGGTATTCTTTAGAATTAAAAAATTGCATTATAGCTAAAGATAACACACAATCAATATAAATCCACACATTCAGTGCATGATTACAGGGAGTTTTCTAGACTCAGAGGATTGTGTAAGGAACGCGATAGCTATAGAGGATATATAAATACTACTGAGCAATCTTTATCTGCCAATTTAAAACAATTCTGGTCTTTTAATCATTACCCTAGTGACTTCTCCTATGAAAACAGGAAGAGCTCCTCAGGTCAAGATGTGGTAAATATGTTTGCTGACTACTTTCCACAGTGTATGGTGCGGACTCTGAGTATCTTCCCTCTGATGGGCTTTCTACCACTGATATTAACGTTTCTGAATATAACATTTTAATATCTCAAAATTATAAGCTTTCTTCCTTGGACACCAACAAGGGTCCTGGGCCAGATGGTATACCACCAATTTTTCTAAAACATTGCAGCTTTAATTTATCTAGGCCACTCTTCCATATCTTCAACTTGTCTCTCTCTAGTGGGAAGTTTCCGGTTTTCTCGAAGGTGAGTTTTGTAACTCCCATATTCAAAACGGGAGTTCGGTCATCAGTCACCAATTATAGACCAATAAGCATTCTGAATGTCATCCCAAAGCTGTTTGAGAGACTGGTGTGTGATTTTCTCACTTCCATACTTGATCCACTTCTCATAAATCAACAATTTGGCTTCCGTCCTCTAAGATCTACTGAATTAAATCTTCTTACTCACGTTGACGATCTGTCGAATACTTTGGGAAATGGGTATCAGGTTTAAACTGTCTACACTGACTTTTCCAAGGCATTTGACAGAGTGCCTCATGATGTACTAATACACAAGCTCAGAGTGTTGGATCTTGACGGTCCACTTCTATCATGGCTTGTGAGCTATTCGTCCCAGCGAAGGCAGATTGTTAGAATAGGCAAGTTTTACTCATATGAAATTGAAATTCCTTCTGGAGTGCCAGAAGGTTCCCATTTGGGTCGCTTGTTTGCAATGTATTTATAAATGACATCTTTGAAAGCATAGAACACAGTGAATTTCAACTATTTGCTGATGACCTAAAATCATCCTGTCAGACACTTGAGCCTGGTGAGGGACTCCAGCTTGATCTAGATGGCTTGGTGGAATGGTGTCAAAGAAACAGAATGTCATTGAATCCTTCCAAATGTAAGACCATGTCTTTCTACCGGTGTAGAGATCCAGTTACTTTTCATTACGCTATTGATGGGGTATCCCTTGAAAGAATTTCTGTAGTGAAGGATTTGGGAATAACACTGGATGTCTCCCTCAATGTTATCACCCATATATTCAACATTGTTATTAAGGCATTCCAGATGCTTGAGTTCATCAAGATATGTACTGCTGATTTCAATTGTGTGGTCGCGTTGAAGTGGCTATATTGTGCACTCGTTCGTCCTTGGAGTATTCCTCAACTGTGTGGTCTCCACACTACAATGTCCATAGGAACGCACTTGAACGTGTTCAACACAAATTTCTAAGACATATAGCGTATAAACTTAATCTTGCGGAATATTCTAATGAAGAAATACTGTCCCAACTAAACTTGCTACCGATATTAGTGCGTCACCAGGGAAGAGATCTTTTGACGTTCTATAACATTCTTCACAATAGAGTACCTGCATCTGAGCTTTTAAACAAAATTGGTCTTTATGCGCGATCGAAAGCAACACGCTCAAATTTTAGTTTTTCTGTTCCTAATCACAGAACTAACTACGGGTACAACTCTTTCATCTCCAGAGCATCCAGACTGGCTAACAGTCACTATAATTTGCATTTTTTTACCTCGCATCCTCAGTTCCTAAAGCAACTTCAGCTTGTGGAATTTTAATAACTGTGATACTTTGTATATTTTATTTTATTTTAGTCTGTTCTCTTTTTATATTCAATATTATAGTTGTTACTGTTTATAATTTTTGTACTTTGGAAGTTTTTGTAATTGTAATTGGGCAATTTGCTCGTAGACAAAATAAATAAATAAATAAACCGAACATTTTTGCTATAATTAACTACATGACCCAGTATGTTTTGTAGTTATTGTTCATTTGCTATTATAATGGTATCGTCAGTGTACCTTATGTGTATTATAGTTTCGTTGATCTTAATTCCGCCTTGCACTCCATCCCATGCCTCCTTAGCTACCGAGCAGAGATTAAACAGTAGTGGGGATAAGACACAACCCTGTCGAACTCCTTTTTGATCAATATGTCTTCTGATGTTGCTTGTTTTACCTTGACCACTGCCGTTTAATGCCAACAAAGTTCAGAAATTATGCACAGTTCGATCATCTTTTGGTGTTAGGCTCATGCCTCTACACCTTTGTATCAGTACATTTAGAGAGAAGAGTTTCACGAGTGCCCAATCCATTTCGAAATTCAAACTGAGTGTTGTCCATTTGGTGTGCACATTTCCTGTAGATTCGCGTGTGGATGACTATTTTCAGTACGTGGGACGTAATTATCACTCTATAGTCATGGCAATGTGAGAAGATATATTTTTTGGCAGTGTTATAAATATTAATTTTAACCAGTTTACTGGTATCTTGGCTGAGTTATAGATTCAGTTAAATATTTACTTATTTATAATAGACACAACAGCTCAAAAACATCATATAAATTCAATTTAAAATTTTTATTTACTTAATGATTCTGCCTATATCAAAGAAAAATTATTCTTCTTATTTGGTTTAGCCAACTGAATTACTTTAAGAAAACCTGAGAAAACGGAAGAATCATGTCTTTTTCTAAATCATTATAATTATTTTGAACAAAACCAGAATTTTTCTGCACTTAAATAATAAACAATACTCAAAACAAACATATAGCTTTTCTCGATAGAACCAAAAAATATAATTATGTTTTTGTCTAGCCTAGATTTATTTTAATATCGTTATGTCGTAAAAAAAACAATACCATTTGTAATAATAATACTACGGATAATTATTATTAAATAACTTAATGCGATATTTTTCTCTACATATGTTTCGGCTTGATTAAGGCCTTTGTCAAGAGTAGTTGTATACTAAAATCTAAAATTGTTATACCCTAAACCGCCTGACGGTATTTTGTTTTTATTGCACTGTCAATTATGCAGGTGTTTAAAGAGCAGGTCAGTTGGTCCTTCGTATTTAAAACGTCTGTTTTTTGTGATTTTCTAGTGTGGATTCTGTGGATTTCTAGGTACTCCAAAAGATTCAGCCTTTTGCTTTTTGTTTCCGTATGTAAAAGTTTGACATTATTCGTATCTATAAAGTGCTTATTTTCTATACAATGTTTTGCCAGAGTTTTTAATATTATGTAAAATCGATTTTTTGTGTTCATTAATCCTAATATTTAAGATTCGACCAGTTTGTCCTACGTATACAGCTTCACAGTTCACACAATTTATTTTGTAAACACCAGATTTAGATTGTTTGTCAATTTTGTCTTTATTGTTTGTTTATTAGTCTTCTCTCTAGATTATTCTTATTAACTTGAATTGTTTTACAGTCAAATTTATTTCATTTTTTGGAACTTTATCTGTAATTTTCGGAATATGATTGATAAATTTAAACGGCTCCTTTTCTAATTCTAATGTAGGGTGGTAAAATTATTTAGTTAAAATGTTCTTCTGTTTTTTCTTTAATAATTTGTCAATCAAAGCGATCTTATAACCGTTATTAATTGCAATCTGTTTGATAAAGGGCACTTCTTGTTGGAAACTCGCCGAGTCTAGGGGAACGCTGAAAAGTGTATGGATGAGACTATGAAATCCATTATCCATCCATTATCAAACAGATCCATTATCAAACGGATTGCAATTAATAACGGTTATAAGATCGCTTTGATTGACAAATTAATAAAGAAAAAACAGAAGAACATTTTAACTAAACAATTTTATAACCCTACATTAGAATTAGAAAAGGAGCCGTTCAAATTTATTAATCATATTCCGAAAATTACTGATAGTTTCAAAAATATTAAATAAATTTGGCTGTAAAACAATTCATGTTAATAAGAATAATCTAGGGACAAGACTGCTAAACAATAAAGACAAAATTGCCAAACAATCTAAATATGGTGTTTACAAAATAAATTGTGTGAACTGTGAAGCTGTATACGTAAGACAAATTGGTCGAAACTTAATAATTAGGATTAAAGAACACAAAAAATCGATTTTACATGATATTAAAAACTCTGGCTTAGCAAAACATTGTATAGAAAATAACCATTTTATAGATACGAATAATGTCAAACTTTTACACACGGAAACAAAAAGCAAAAGGCTGAAGCTTTTGGAGTACCTAGAAATCCAAAAGTCACAAAAAACAGAAGTTTTAAATACGAACGACCAACTGACCTGCTTTTTAAACACCTGCATAATTGACAGTGCAATAAAAACAAAATACCGTCAGGCGGTTTAGTAGGGTATAATAATTTTAGATTTTAGTATACAACTACTCTTGATAAAGGCCTCATCAAGCCAAAACATACGTAGAGAAAAATATCTCATTAAATTATTTTGAAACATCTAAAAGCAGTGTAATAATTATCCCTAGTTTTATTATTCAACGATGTTTCACAAGGATCCTACCACCGAAACTATTCATTGAAATAACATTTGTATTTTTTTAACATTATCCTGATTAAGATGTTGCGTTTTAATACAAAGCAAGAACAAACATCGTTCAATTATTTCGATAAAACTATTAGATTGATATAGATTATATTGTTTCTCAATGTTACAAACAAAAACTGCTCAAAAGTGTTTATGTAAAGGGGAAGTTTTTAATAAATAGAAACTAAGCAAAGCTCTATTTTTATTGTAATGAATAAAACTGAAGTTGTAAGTTTCAATTTCAAAAAATTAATTATTTGCTTTGTTTTGACATTTTGGCTATATCAGCTTAAAAAAAATAATTTAAACAACTATTCCTACTTATGCTTTTAATATATAGAAATAAAGTAATTTTTAGGAACCACAAGGAAGAAAATTGATTTACTATAAAACTATGAATGAATGTTTAATAATTTCTCGAGTTTTCATTTCAGCAAAATAGATTGAAGATCAGTTTTCAACAATCGAATGCTTTCATTTCCATATGTAGCACATTTTCTACCGGTCACTACATAAACAAAGAAAGCTTGCTTACAACCCTGTATGATGTGCTAGGTCCCATACAATAAATATTTTTCACTTTCCAATATCTTTCACCTTTTGCAAGAATTTTTAGTACACAAATCATCACTTACCAAGCAAATTAGCAGATGACTGAACAAAAACAATTTTATATCATTTGTATCCAACTTATATCAAAACGAAAAATGGCTGTCAGATATTCAAAGAATATGCATATAATTGAAATTATAATGTGGCATTGGATCGATTATTGAACATAAAAGCAAGCATAACTGATTTTATAAATTAACAGGTTTCTAAATCACTCCATCATGTCAAAATGTCAAAAATTGCATCTTGTGATCTATACAGGCATCGAAATTTAATGTAACTTTCCTCTATTCCACCATTTTCGTAATGGTGGTATTTATAAATGCCTAAAAAAATTTGCCAACGAAGCTAACAATTTAAACTTTTGTTATCTCTAGACAAAAGTATAGACTAGCGTTTTGACCCAATTCTACTGTTTTTTAGATATCCTGTGTTATTCTAGTAAGTTTGAATCATTGTATATCAAAAAATATAATGTTTTTGACTTAGGGAAAAATAATCCATTTTTATTAAATAATAAATCCATATGCCTATAATGAAAATTAAATCTATTGTGAGATGTTGAGTATCTCTAGGGTACCTACAATCTACTCAAATAGTATTAATAATAATAAGTGAAACACAAAAGTGGGTTCATAAAAAGCAAATCACACTGTAGACAACTATTATTGGATTAATGACATGTTATATAATCAGAGGAACTCTTATTAAATTATGAGACAAATTTTAAAACTCAAAAGCAAAACATTCTTAAATGGGGATAAATCAGTCAATCGACATCTTTATCCCAAGAATTTCTGGCTGCTCTAAGTCCAATATTTTTTGAACACCTTGTATAATAATAGAATATTACATTGATATTTTCATCGCATTAAAAACTCAGGGAAATATGCATCTGGTGTTTGTGTCATATCACAGTCAATATCAAACTGCCTTCGGTACGGGAAAAATAAATTGGATGGCTATGATCAAAGATGAATGAAGTTATTCTCTCCTAATATGATTAAAGTTCCAGTCACGTAGACAATTCAAGCTAAAATGAAGCAAAATTACCAATTCCAATTCAGCATCACTCATAAAAAATATACATTAGAAATTGTACTATAATTTATCTGGTACTATATAAGTGGCGATATACCACCGCCACTACTCACTTCCATCATTTCAGTACAGTTTTGGTTGCTAATGGGGTAATTAGGCCTCCTTATTGGGATGCCGAATTGTGTCCTTAGGTTACTCTCTCCTCTAGATGAACCATCTGCAGGTGCAGCTCCACCTAAACAACAAACACATTATTTATTTATTAGAATATAAATAGGAACCCCTTTTCACATAATAAAACAAGGTGGAAACAAACAAAGTCCACATTTTGTTGTAACATCGTATAAATACTAGTCGAGGGGAAGTCCAGAGCCCTTGCGACCTACTACCGATCGCCTCTCAATGACCCTGCCTTTGATTAAGTAGTACAAGATTTCGACCTCTCTACGTAAGCTGACTAGCGAAAGATTTGTTAGTTGAATCCCTTCCAAGCCCAGAAGGACGATGTGTCTCCTAAATCGACATTACCTGTAATTAGACCCACAAGTTTGCATAAGATCTGTTTCTCCCTTAATAGCAGCGAGGCCGTTCTGACCTTATTCTGTCATGTAATAAAAGTAGATGGCCTGCCTCGCTCTACCAAAAAAACACTCCATTCTCAAACCCATGGCAGTCCATTCCTATAGAGCAATCTCTTTCCCTTCAGCTTAGAAAAGGTTCTCATATGAGGTGTTCCCTCCTAGTCTAGCAAGTAGCCCTTACTCCGCGTTGCCACGTGCCTTACAGTGTTCTGGAATCTTCGCTGATCATACTATTTTTGTTAATGTCAGTTCTTCTTCTGCATCATCGCATGCCTGAACAATAGCTGACTCTGTCCAAAGTTGGTCCCATCATTACCATTAGAGTACCGTCGTTTTCCTATGGGAAAACTTCGTTTCACATATAGATACGTACTTGCATCCTAACATATATGAAAGATGGGTGATACATCAGAATGATATATAAGCAATACTTCAGTCTAATACCACGCAAACATTTACAAAAAGGGATAAAGTAAATGTTTATTTCATAGAAATTGAATTTAATATTATTAAATTTAATTCAAATGTTATATTGGCTTAAATCCTCATAAATTATCTCTAAATTACAAGAAATATTCTTATATGTTAACACTAAGAAACATATAAGTAATATACCATCTATATTTCATAATCAAAATATAAATTCCTGCAATTTTACAGTCTTCATGTTTATGCAGGGTAAGTCACGACAAAGTGTTCATAGCAATATGATAGCTGGGATTATTTTGTTTTATTTTTCTATCCATACTTCATAACTACATGTATTAAAAACTTTAAAATTCCTGGATAGTACGGGAAAAATTCGTTATTTTTCAAAAAAATATATATAAAACCCTGTACATTCATGTATGTATTGTAACGGAATATATGCTTATTCCGCTACACTAAAAATTTCAATTCAATTGCGAATGATTTTCGTTATTTAATATTTAGGTCGCCAGTGTCATCTATTCAATGGGTTTATTACGTGTGGTTGGCAATTTTAGGAGCGCAGTACGCTATTTTATACCTACAATTCATGAATTTAATTTACTATAGATTAATATATTTAATATTGGGTATTTCTATGGTTTGACGCTACGTGATTTATAGTGGTAATCACATGATATAAATTAGCCAATAATACATCGGCAAGCATAATTTGTCCAGCGTCTTGAATTTTGAAAGCGAGATCGTTTATCTTGTGTCGAGACATTGACGGGTAAGTGCTGATTCTTAATCCTGAAATATTTAATTCATTTAGCAATATATTTAACTAATTCTTTAATTGTTAAATACATAATTAATATTTGTTTATAATTCGTTTAGCCTTATTCGACTAAAGCAAGAATTTAACATTGTTATATTCCACTTTTAAGTAGCTTACATCTTGAATAATTTTTAATTACTGTCGTGACCGCTTGGGTAATATAACCGATTTATTGGTGAATATTTGCGTCTCTCATTAATCCAGTTCTTGTAATTTGAAAGAGGCTTAGTCCAAATTAAAGGAGAACGTAATTATTTTATCGTTGTGGTCACGCTCATTTTTTACGTATTTTCATTCAAATTGAACCGTATTATTTGGGTTAATTCTCAGAGTAAATTCTATATATTCCTGGAAAGGTAGTAAACTGAATTTTCAGTAGAAGTTTTTCGAATTTTCCCTCATAAGAAACCTACCCCCTGAAAAAAATAAAAACGAGTCTCAGAACGAACATCATTTACAGAAAAAAAAATGGCACAATGCCATACTTAATTAATTAATTAATATTTAGCTAGCTTTTTTAAAATATATATTCGGAGTTTTTAATATCAAAAAGCAATTCTTTTCGTTCTGTCTTGGAATTTTAAAGTTTTAAACCATGAAGTATGGATAACTAATCCAACTAATCCAATACTTAAGAACAGATTTCATTAAAACATATATGAAAAATCGCCTAAAACAAATCTAGTAAAAATAAAACTTGAATAACCCCAATCTGAGTTTTTTTTAATTCGCAATTTTATTCCCTTAAAATATTTACTACACATTAGTCCAAAATTTTATATTTGATCTCAGTTTGGGGACAAGCCGTATTAAACCAGGACAAAAGCTGCAAAATAAAATTATTAAAGGATTTTTAAACTGCCTTATTTAAAACCAACAATAAACTTAAATAATCCAAAACAATTTTTAATATCAATAAATTTGTATATTAAGTTGAAAACGCATGTTCCTTAAGAACCGGGTGAGCCGAAGAAATTGGAAATTTAGGTTTGGATAGTGCGAGGAATTCTTATAAATATCAAAAACAACGCACAAAAGGGTAAAAGATGTATTCCTATCGAAATACAAACAAAATTGCTGCGTGCATCAAAGCCAACTTTTTACGACCTGAAATTTTTGAACTTGTCCTCTTATCATAGCAAAGTAGCTAAAAATAAATCTTACCTGAGGGTCCATCAAACGGACAACTAGGATCCAAAAAACTAGGTACACCCGGATGGTGCGGGTGGGAGGTGGAAGGCAGATTTGGCATATTGAAACCGAACGGGTGGTGTTGTCGGTAGGAAGACCCTAATTTACGTGGAGACCGCGACTTTGAAATTGAAGGTTTGTACAATTCTTCTAAGATTGATGGCGCTACATACGTAAAACCCTGTAAAAATAAACATATTATTTATTTATTTTTAAATTACGTTTCAATAATTAACATTCATGTAACTCTGGTAAATGTAGGTATAAAAAATATATATCAGAAAGATATACAAGCATACTAGTTACTTATTATTAGTATATTATGATATGTGTATAAGAAGGCCTTTAAAGCACGCGCGACATATATCAAAACACGACGCGCAGCGGAGTGTTTTGTAAGTCGCAAGGGATTTGCGAATGCATCATATTCTCAAAAATGTTTTACTTTTTTGGGTTACGTAGTTACTATTTAGAATAAAGCAATGTTGTTTTTAAATGTGTTCCTTCATTTTGACATATAGTAAATTAAACGGCAGGTAAATATCTAGGTAAAAAAAAGTAGATCAAATGTTTCTATAGCAACCTTTAAAAAAGTATGCGCATCATAAACATCATTTTAAGCAGGTTGCAGCGTGCGATATTCGTTGATTATGATGCATGCGTAATAAAATAGTATATTATGATATAAGGGTATAAGAGGGCCTTTAAAGCGGGCGCGACATATTTCAAAACACGACGCGCAGCGGAGTGTTTTTGTAAGTCGCAAGGGCTTTAAAGGCCTCTTATACACGTATATCATACGCTATTTTTTATTACGAAGGCATCATAATCTCAAAAATGTTTTAAATAATAAAGTTAAGGGATATATTGACGAATATATTAATCTGTCACATTTGACATGATCAAATGTTTCTATACCAACCTTTAAAAAGGTAAGCGCATCATAAACATCATTTTAAGCACGCTGCAGCATGCGATAATCGTTGATTATGATGCATGCGTAATAAAAAAATATATTACATATATACAGGACATACAAGTTCAATGGCCTGTTATGGATGTTTCTGCAGATTGAAAATTTTAGTTGTGGTAAAGTAGACTGTGGCCTATCGTTAAAAATTTTTCTTACGATCGCAGCGTTGCCAGATCTTCTTGTATCTGATAATAAGTGAATAAATAAATAATGTCTTATATTACGCAAGAAAAATATTAGATATGGTTGCTTAGGTATGGAGGCGGCATTCAATGATACGCTGCTCCTGGAACCACCGGTAGGTCTTAAGCCTATGTATGTAGTGAAGATTAAGATGCAATTTGTACACAATGTAAAGTTGTACATATGTTATATATTGTTATGGAGGATTGATGTTTACCTTGCAAGTGTTTGCCTTTTGCTCTACCTCTATTTATAAAATAGAGTGAAAGTTAATTCAAAACTTGACAATTTGCACGAGCTTTTTACTGTTATTTACATTTTACTAACAACCATTTTCATTTTTAGATTTCTTTATTGTTGACAACGGGGACAGATTTGTTCCTCGAAACGTCGACCGTTTTTCAGGTTTTTCAGCTCCGTTAGAGTCACTAAATCAGCACTTGTACTGTTTACACCCTGGAGCCAGAGCAAGCTGTTCTATTTTATGAATATTTGTAAATAGAGGTGAAGCAGCATTTGTAAGGTAATTTAAAGTTATTTCGTAATACAGAAGTGAATAAAATGGCTAAGCAATAATTAGATTTGAAAGGTAAAAACATTTACAAGAAAACCACAAAAACAAAATTATATTAAATATAGGCAAAAGCCGATACCAAAAGACTGCAAATAATAATATTAGTTTTATCTCTTTTTAAAAATCCTATAGAGCTAGAGGCTATTCTGACATCAAGCCGGAGGGCATTTTGCAAGGTAATTTAAAATTATTTCGTAATACATAAGTGAATAAAATGGCTAAGCAATAACTAGATTTGAAAGGTAAAACATTTACAAGAAAACCACAAAAAATTATATTAAATATAGGCAAAAGCAGATACCGGAAGACTGCAAATAATAATATTAGTTTCATCTCTTTTATCTCTTTTTAAAAATCCTATAGAGCTAGAGGCTATTCTGACATCAAGCTGGAGGGCATTATATGGGTTTACAGTGGTATAACTAACGAACGCTGAATGATAGTCGAGTCATGTAGGGGACGCTCTACACATCACAATGGCGTGTGTTTAAATTGTTATTATCTGTACTCTTAATTAGTTTATCAAACAAATACACTGAAACTCCGTTCTGACTAAAGACATATAAAAAAAGTGTAGACAGAGTAGGTCATTCATAAATTAACAAATGTTTGCATGCCAACATTAGAAATATTAACGTGAAGAGGGGATAAAATAAAGAATGAAAAGCAATGAAGATGGCGGCCGAATCGCACCAAAATTTCATTTGTTTCATTTATGTACGCCCACAATGACGCGCCTGCGCCATGTTTCTCCAGGCGGCGCACCATAGGCGTAACATTTTAGGGGACACCTGTTTAAAGTCAGGGTAACATTGAAATAAGCCTGCTGTCATACAGGAAATAATAAGCCGTCACAAAAGGAAAATGACTAGACACAAAAGAATAACTATTAATATTGAAATATGCACATAACTAAAAAAAAATAATTTCAAGTCACAATTTCGGGAAAAAAAAACAATTTACGTTTAATTGATAATTGATTAGAGGCTTAATAGAATAGAACAGAATGGAATATTTTTTAACGCTTTTAGCATATACAAAAAAAGAGACACAAAATACTGCACAAAAACTTGCAACTATTTAACAAGTAGTAAATAAATTATTAGCAATAAAAATAAAACATATTCAGTATTATATGATATCATTTGTAATATTATAATTACCTAGATGGTAACAAACAAAAGAAAATATTTAATCACACAGATCAAAACTCCCAATCAGTTAGGTCTTGTAAGATTCCATAACATTTTTCTTTAATTTATTACATTTGATATTAAAGAAATCTATATTTTTTTATTTGTATTTTTATTTGCCAATTTTGATATTCGACATAATGGAGTGTTGACACCGTAGTTAGTCCTATGATATGTAACAAATGTGTGTGAGTTTCTAAGAGATCTTTGTGGAAGATGGAGTACCACCAACTGCAGTAATTCCAGAGATCATATTATTAACTATTTTAAATAGAGTACATAAATCAAAATATTGACGACTAGAATCCAAAGTGCGAAGATTAAAAAGTTGCATAATATCATCACAGTTACATTATATGTTATACCCAATTTATATGCAATAAATATCAGTTTTTTTTCGCACTCTATCAACTTCATTTTTGCTGGTAGAATAGTATGGACACCATACTGGAATTGCAGATTCCACTACAGATCCAACAAAGCATAAAATAAATCATCTTGCACAATATATTACTGAAATCTTCCAAAGTACGAATCATAAAGCCTAACATTTTTAATACACTGTTTACAGTGCACATACATACGATCCAAAATTCAATTTAGAATGAAACCAAATGCCTTAACCAAGAAGTTCTTTCTAAATTAGCAGAATTAACATTATAAGTGCAATGGATAGGATTATTTTTCTAGTAAAAGATATAACTCTACATTTTTCAACATTTAAGTATAAATAATTTTCATTAGACCATTCAAAAAGTTGATCGATGTCATGCTGCAAATCTTCTGTATATTTTAAACAATTTATTATTTTATAAAATTTAAATCTGGATGGTTTAAGATAGAGAAATTCGATTTGTATATGTCAAATCGGGATCCAGAATAAGTCCTCGATTGTTGTAATCATCGACAGACTGTAATGCAATATTATCATGTATAATTTAAACACCGCCGAACACCATTAACTTTGTTTTTTCCTCAGTCAATGCCAGCTTATGTGCTTTGGATATATCTACGATAGTTTTTGAATATCGGTTCAATTTCTCGACGGGCAGGCGCTAACTCTGAAGGTAGACGAGAAATATAAATTTGAGTATCATCTGAATATTCATGAGATTAGCAAAACTTAAGAAACTTAAAGAAATCTGAAGTAAAGTGTAGCGTTGCAAATGTTACAAAATCCAGTAGTGCGATTTTTTCCTTCTACTGGACGATTTGTGTTGTCTCTACTCTCGCTAACTTACTTACAAGTACAATCCATCAGTATCTAGGAATACTGTTCCTAGTCGCCCGAGGCCCTGACTCCGTTGGAACGCCGTAGGTATACTTTTGGATTACGGGTTCCTTGGCCTTCTCTCCTGCATGCTTCAAGCGTGTAGGAGGTGAAAACGACCAGTCTACAATATCTGAAATTACCGTTATTTTCGACCATCAGGTCTAATTACCGCCTGATTTTGTCGCGAGTCAACCATACTGCCAGGTGTCTTTTCTGAAATTATCGGCCGTATTTTCCGATAAAGATGTTTGACGAATAGTATAATTACCCTTCCTATAAAAAAGGTTTGTTACATATTAGTGTGTCTATATTAAATAGTTAACATTATTCATAATTTAACTAGGGTCCTTCCGTGAGACTGAACGTCTTTACATGGTGCAGAATTTCCTCTCTTAAGGCTGAGCGTCCGTCCGCGGCCTTTTCTATGTCGACCTAGAGTTCCCGGTTCCCATATTGGGAAAAGCACTTCGCAGGAAACGCCAGTGGATTCCACGACTGCAAGAAACATGTAGGCTCTACCCTTTTTTAAATTGTATGTCTGAACTTATCGTTAAACGACTGCAGGTCGACTATTTTCTTGTATCACGCCTATTACCGTTATTTATAGTTCTCTTTAATGAACCTACCATTAAACGACTGTAGGTCTTCTATTTTCTGATATCTTACCTATTACCGTTACTGCCAGCTTTTTCTGTACATATTACCCAGGCACATCGTTTTCCATTCATCCTGACCGAGATGCAGCAGTTGTTCCAATGAATTATTTTTGTTTTCGATTTTTACAATAGGATATTTAATACCATCCCTAATATAAAACGCCACGCCACCTCCGCAACCGTGTCTTAAAACTATGAATGGCCAATCCAACAACCGATATATTTGAATTCAATCGTGTTTCCGCCAATCCAACGATGTCAAAAGAACCACCAGCCATAATTTTAAAAAATAAACAAAAGCCTGTAAACAGCAATCTAACATTAAAATGCACAAGAATGGAAGGTCCACTACGCCGATAAAATCGTAGGCATGGCCCCTGAATATGGCATTTTTTTAAAGCAATATAAGAGTTACTCCACAGTGCTGACCGTGCTCTAATGCAGACAGAACTTCTTGCCTTCGCTACACATTGTTCTTCTCGAAGCTTTTTCTACTGTTCTAAAAGCAATTCCTACATTTTTAGTTAGGTCTTCGAAGATAGAGAACTCTGTGTCTTTTAGTGACTTTTTAGAGTTAAATATTTGATTGCGTTTGGAATTCTGCCCAATGTATACTAGGGCTGTAGGGAATTTTTTACCATTGCCACAAACCCCCACGCGAAAAACATCATCCCAGTCGCTATGAATACAGGAGATATTACGAGAATTATTTATAAAGTTTGTCACAACAGTAATAACATTCCCGCCCTGTTCCTCATCCAAACCAAGCAAACACGATGAATTTCTCTTCATAAGCTGTTCCAGCAGATCATCAGTCCTGTCACTCAGCTTTTGTTTTGCACTGTGGTTGGATGAGATATCAGAGCGTAATGCTCTAACATCGCTGCCAACCTCCGATAATTTTGATGCACTGAACCGTGGATCAAATTTAGATTCCAACTGATCCGCAAACTTTGCACACACTCTGTTTATCAACTTCTCGATGGAGTCCTCTACAGCTGTTTCACCTGAGAGGTGCCACTTCTGGTGTCCTTCCCTCCACCAGTCATATTGCAACTTTCCTAAAACGTAGTAACCCACAACTCCATCAATTCGGTAGAACCGGAGGTGACCAATCCTGATTGACTAAACACAAAATGGTCAGGTATTGCGTTATTCCTTTATCTGTAATTACGAAACTTAGATGGGCGATAATATATAGTAGTAAGCACATGTATTAATCAGAAATTAGAAGTTTTCCTTAAGCTAGCCTAATTCTAATAACTAATAATATCGATACAGAATTTAAATGTTTGCACTATTCACCACCTAGACCACAATTCACAAATAACCCGTTAAAATTACCACTACAAATGAAGGTTTTTACCGAAGCTCTAGACAGAGAGAAAACTGTTGAAGATGGAAAAAACGATACTTAGACATATATAGAAAAAAATATAATGTATTTTAGATACAAAATAACAGTAGGTGAATCAGGTGCAAATAAAAGCATATCTGTAAAAAATATATAATAAATATTGTATGCTGGTCGCAGGTAATCTACAAATTTAACAAAAAGGGCAACCGCTCTTGCATGCAACATAATTCCTACCCCTTAAATAGCTTTTCATTACTTTTAATTTTTAAAAGCTGCGCTCTGCTTGTGTTGACATCACTGGTGAAAATATTAAAGCTGCGATGATTACCTCGAATAAAATAAGATCTCGAATTTAAATAGCAATTTCTAGCTGCGGTCCTGAAAACGGCACATTGCAACGGAATATATGATTATTCCTCTACACTAAAAAATTCAGTTTAATTACGAATGATTTTCGATATTTGGGATTTCAGTTGCCAGTGACATCTATTCACGAATGGGTTATTTGGTGCAAGTAACGATGTTAGAAATACTAGTACGCTGTTTTATACCTACAATTTGTGGATTTATTTCACTGCAGATTACTGTATTTAATAGTGACATCTATTCGCGAATGGGTTTATTTCGTGTGGTTGGCAGTGCGCGATTTTATATCTACAATTCGTAAATTTAATTTACTATGGATTGCTATATTTAATATTGGATATTTATATAGCTTGACGCTGCGTGATTCATAGTAGTAATCACATGATATAAATTAGCCAATAATACAACGGCCAAACATAATTTGTCGAACGTCTTAAAATTTTGAAAGCGAGGTCGTTTAGCTTTGTGGTGACGCTTGACGGGCGAGTGCTGATTTTTAGAAATATTTAATTCATCTTGCAGTATATTTAACTAATTCTTTCATTTTTAAATACATAACTAATATTTGTTTATGATTCGTTTAGTCTTATTCGACTAAAGCAAGAATTTAGCACTGTTATATTCCATTTTTACTTAGCTTACACCTTCAATAATTTTTAATTATTGTCGTGGCCGTTGGGTAAAAATACCGATTTATTGGTGAATATTTGCGTCTCTCATTAATCAAATTCATGTAATTTGAAAGAGGTTTAGTCCAAATTTACAGAGAACGTAATTATTTCATCGTTTAGCGGTCACGCACATTATTTTACGTATTTCCATTCAAATTGAACAGTATTATTTGGGAAATTGTCGAAGTAAATTGTATATATTCCTGCAAAGGTAGTAAATTGAATTTTCAGTAGAATTTCTCCGAATTTTCCCTCATAGTATTGCCGGTTTTAATATTTTTTCTTTTCAGGCTTATTTGATTAAATTCTCAGTTTATTTGTTACATCAAGCATATAATTATTAGCACTCGCCCTGTCTCGTCTCAACACTGATGTACCGACATTCTTTGCATTTATAAGAGGTTAATCTCACATGTGTAAATTTATCTGGTTTTTTTATCTTTTATCTAAATTTCTATCTCGATGCGAGATAGTGATTATCTTATCTTTATCTTTAATTAATTGAGGCGTAATTACGCTCAATTATCGTTTATGTGCCAAGGGCCAAAATAAAAAGTAATAGAAATTACTTATTTGGAGTTATAAGACTCGTTTATAGAGAGGTTATACCTCTATTTTTCTATTTATCATAAAATTCAAGATATCTTTTATTTAGATTTACCGAGTCATTGAATTGGAAAGTAATTCCATAATTTTCTTTTAAATTTTAAATTTCAGTCATTATTTCTTTTGAATTTTATATCTTTAAATGAAGAAAAAGGATATCTTGAGTAACAGTAGTGATTTATAATATTGCTCAACTTAACATTGTAATAGTTTCTGATTATATCTGCTTTAACCAGTAAATTTTCAATTTGTTGATTGCTTCCTCATGCATTTCACAGTGTCCCCGATGTTCACATGATGTGTCCCTGAATATTATTTAATTAGCTATATACATTGGTCTAAGACTAGGTTATTTTCTCTTGCATATTCAACATTGGCTGTAAGAACACATCGTGCTTGGTAAGTAGCAGGTGTTCGTCCACTTGATGTACACGTATTCTGAGGGATTCGATACGTTAGGAACCTAGGAAGTCCTCAATAAGACCAAGAGACATTAACTTGGCCAATCAGAAGATAAACATATTGTAAAGACCAATAACAACGCTTTATTCATTTCTTTTTTTTTATCTGTCACAATTAATTTTGATTCTCATTACTAAGTAAATTTATTCATAAACTTTATTTGAAATAATTTCATAAATTATATTTGCCATTTGATTATTATTTTTCAAATTTCATCAATCGTATTTGTAATTTAATTGTGTAATTAATATATTGTTTTTTTAATTTATTTCTTTAATTTATCACAAGATAGAGGTCTGGGAGACATTTGCGAATTATAAGGGCAAATTTCTGATATTCTTATATTTATATTTATTTATATTTAAAGGCTCATATTCAGCTCACATTGTCTCTAGGAACTCTGGCGCCCACGATATACAAACAAATTTCAGCTAATAAAAGAGACAACCCACGCCCAAAGGAAAATAAAAGCGAATCTCATGCATTTAATCAACTAATTATCACTACAAAATTGACGCCCAACTGATCAATTTCATCACAACTTTAGATGCAATTTTAATGTTTGGGGGCTTCAATTATTTGTATATCCATGTAGGGACCCCGAGTACTTCTGGAACACAGGCCCACATCTACATTATTACCCCAATGTCACTTCTAATTCTATATTTATATTTTAATAGCTTTATTAATCACGAAATTAAGCACAAAACGGCTCACCATCAGCGTTAACTAAGTCCAACATTGACTGGTGACTGGCTATGTTATCAATGATGAGAATATGTGTATATATTTCAAATAAAATTGAAGAAAACCTTACCTCAAAAATCATATTGACACTTTCACTTAAAAATGAGTCTACAGGAGAATCTACTGGTGTTTGTTTTGTGAACTTGGGATCAAACTGAGAGACATCGTCCTCACTTGACTGAAAATTAAAAGGGATGAAACAATAACATTTTGTCGATACATTTTACATCAGACCATGTATTCATTGATTAAAAATGTCAAACTTCTCCTGTATTAAAATACTAGAAAGTATGTCCAACACCAATACCGACGACGATAATATCGTTATGTAGATTGTATTATCGACCTACAACTCTCAAAGTCAATGGCCTAACTTCTTATTTTAAATTATAATATGATTGTCAAAACAAATATTATTCTATTATGTACGAACTACATAAAGCTATATTAAAATATATTTTACTTAAAAGACACTCTTTGTCCTATTGAAGAATAGACATGTTAATTTAAAAACACATTTCTGAAAAGTTAATCGAAAAACTCCTTTTTCTATGCTTCAAGAAGCATATCTTTTTGTATTTATATTAGAAATATATCTATCCATCATAGATTTTCAAAAGTTCTAATGTACGAAATCTACTTACCACACATGGCTTATAAGGTGGTTCTAGAGTCTTGTTCAGCACATCATTCCAATTGATATGCCTGAAAAAAGGGTGCTTCTTTATCGCTTTAGCGTCATCAGGGGGCGCCCCTAACCTGTCTTGGGGTTTCTTTTTCAAGAGCCGCCTGAGGATATCCTTCATATCAGCAGTCATATACTGAGGGAAAGTGAGTTTGCCCCTTAGAATCAGTTCTATAGTGGCCTTCCGACTGCCGCCGTGGAAAGGAGGCTAAATGTATTAAATGCATATATGTTCATATTCATACAATATAGTTTTAAAGTGCATAGCTATGCGTCAAACTAGAAGTGTCGCCTTAACTAAATAAAATGTTTCTACTTACTGCTCCAGTTGTCATATCATAAAGAAGTGCTCCCAAAGACCACCAATCAGCCGCTTTTCCGTGACCTTGCCTTAAAATTATTTCTGGCGCCCTAAAAATGTAATTTTACTAAAATAGTGAATCTTAAGATTATTTTGGCAAAGTAACAAGGCTGTTCTAAAATGCTACTGCCCTTACTCTCATAGCTGGGTTATGAAATAAAACCATATCAAAAGATAGAAAAAATTAAGTGAACAGGAAACGCCTGACAAATGATTAATGATTAGTTAATAAAGTAAACTAATATTGTAACAATATTCAAACATACAAAGGCCATATAATATCGACTTATCCATGGAATTTAAAACTATCTACATATTGACAGATTTGTTATCAAACGGAATATCGCTCCAAGGTTTACCCATTATTTCATCTATGATTTGTACAATGTAAACCGACGACGCTACCGCGACGTCGCTGTGGCGACGTACACGTTCAAGAGCTTTGTAGTAATAATTTCTATTTGAACAACGTTCGAACAATTCTTGTAATTAACAATTCTATTACGAGAGATATTCAAATAAATAATTCAGTACATGCAAATATCAAAATTAGAGCTAAGTTTATTAAGAATCACTTAAATGTTCTCTCCAGTATTTTAGTTCAAAAATTATCCTCTCTGGTGATTTTAATATTAATTAGATGATTAATTGTGATGATACTCTGAATCTGAAGAACCGATTTAGTATATCTATGATTATGTT